>JAHXHD010000295.1:0-30962 GCA_019857685.1 Papiliotrema terrestris | reverse complement strand
GAACAAAGCGAGCGCTGATCCGCAGGCAAGGGCACGCAGTGCGAGCGACTGGTGCAGGACTATGGATTCGCGCACCTCTCCGCGGGTGACCTCCTCCGGGCGGAGCAACAACGACCCGGGTCGACTTACGGCGAGATGATCCAGACGTACATCAAGGAAGGGCAGATTGTGCCGATGGAAGTGACCGTCAAGGTGGGTGCATTCGTGCGAAGGCGCAGGACAAAGCGGCGCGCGGTATCGCAAGGGGGATCCCTCGTCCAGCGCGGGAGACAATGGCGGGGCAGACAATGCGTGGATCTCTGTGCTCACGTCCAGCTGCTCGAGAACGCGATGCGAGACATCCTCAACTCGCCGCCGTCCTTCGACGCCTCGTCGCCGCTCTCACGCGCGTGGCAAGACGGTAAGGGGCGATTCTTGATCGACGGGTTCCCGAGGAAGATGGACCAGGCGATCAAGTTCGACGAGTCGGTGAGTGCGCGCACCCGGACCCCTCCCGCATCGATCCCGTGGCCATTGCGCGTGCCGTCTGCCGGCCGAACCGTGACCCCGAGCTCACGCGCAGGTCTGCCGCTCGTCCTTCGTGCTCTTCATCAACACCACCGAGGAGGTCATGCTCGGCCGCCTGCTCGAGCGCGGAAAGACGTCCGGCCGGGCGGACGATAACAGGGAGTCTATCGTCAAGCGTTTCCGTGAGTCCGCCTGTCCCGCCCCCTCCCGCTCGTAGTTCGGCCTGTTCCCCCTTGAGCTCCGACCGTCGTGCCTCCCCACGGACACCTCCTCACCGCAGGCACCTTTGTCGAGACCTCCATGCCCGTCGTGGACTACTACCGCGCGCAGGACCGAGTGGTCGACATCGACTCGTCGCCGCCAGTCGACGTCGTGTACGCCAACGTCCGCCTTGCGGTCGAGGCCCGTCTCAACGCCGCTGCGGGAGCCACCACCGCGGCAGCTACGGCGGTTGCGCCTGAGCCGGTCGCTGCGCAGGCTGCAGCCGCCGCGCCGGCTTCGGCCCTCGCCTAGGCCTGGCACGCTGTTCCTCGGTACGCTTCTCGATACCCCTTAGAAGATCCTGCACATTTGAGATTGCGTGGGCGGGACCGTTAGAGTGTGTCTCTTTTCTTCTGTCTGATCAATCGCCCTGTTCTTTCAGGATACATGCATACCATATCCGTTTCTCTTTGGGTCTCGGAAAGGTTAAAAGTGGGGTCTCTTGCTCTGCTTCTCGTATGCGCAGTCTGACAAGGAAGGAAGACTGTCTCTCGAGTTCCTGTGGTGGCATGGCCAAGACAATGCAGGGGATGCCAAACAGCTATGACTAACAATTGCAGCAAACACCCGGGACACGCTTTGACTCCGTGCTCGGACTTAGCCCTCGTCAAACGATGCAAGACCTTGTGCACGCACAGCTCACTCCACCGGCATCGCCCCCAACCTCTCTCCCAGCTCCTCCCACACTTTCGTAATACCCGCTGACGACTCCGCCTCTTCCCGCGCAAAGTCTCTCCATCCCAATGTCGCCTGGGCCGCCTGGCGCGAGTGGAAGACGATTGCGAGCTCATGCCACATGCACGCGCGGATGAACACCCTTCGGGAGAGGAGGGACGTGATCGCCGAGTTGTCCTGCTCGTTCGCTGGAGTCAGCTCAAACTCTGGCTTGCACTGCGATCATTGAGCGGTGAATATCTGCCCCAACGAGGGGAAAGGAGATGATTCTGATGGCATCGTCCTTGTCTGGAAGGCACAGTTCCACGCACGGCACTTACCTGCAACGAGCTTGTCCACCTCGACCTCCCATCCCGGCTTCTGCGCCGACTTGGCCGTTTCGATCTTCTTCACTCGGCCCTCGACCTTCTTGCGCAGTGCATCGACAGAATCCTTCGACAGCTCTGGTGGTCAGCAGGCTAGCTCCTCTCGGCCGCTCAAGCGTCACGGGTGTGCCCCACTCACTATCGTGCCGGACGAACAAATCCCGGAACGCGACATACAAATCCCGCTGCGTCTTCAACGCCTCGATGCTGCCCAACAAAATCGCTGAAGCCTGGTATCAGCTTCGCTCATAGCCATCACCTCGTCGGAGCCTGCCCGGACTCGACTCACCCTCTTCTCGCCGAGCTCCGCCGTCCGCGTCCACGCCTCCCCGACCTCCCCCAACCCACGCCCCACTCCGGCACACAGCGAACACCGCTCGCCTCGGAAACAGCACTTGGGCATACCCTCGCCCAGGCTCCCCAGGCTAAGCGCAATCCGGCTCGCGTCCGCACTAGCAGCCTGTAACCGTGCAAGACTCCGTTCTGCAAGGAGCACGAGCTTTTGGTACCCCGCCAACAAGGCCGGGAGGTTATCCCGCACCAAACCCAGCTTCTCCTCCAGGTCGGACGGGATCCCCATCTCTTGTGCCGTGTTGAGCCGCTTAGAGACGGACTCTTCGTCCGTGGACACTTTTGTGCGCTTGCGCCAGGACTCGAACGATGACTCGGTGAGGAATACGTTGAGGGCCCCGTCGTCACGTGTGACGGGGTGATTCGTGAGCATGTTGAGGAATCGTTGAAGGCCTTTACGGCGTTGTTCGAGAAAGACCGCGTCGGCTGCAGGTGAGCACACTTCGACGAGGGGGTAAATAGGCGGCTTACCGCCTATGCGCTTGGGTGGGAGGGAAGGTAAAAGCCGGAACGGCTGCACGTCAGCTTTGACCGTATGGACCGGCAGCTCAGCTCACATATCGCTTGATCAGGCAGTCGAGTAGCCATACAAAATCAGAGTACCGTCTGGATACGGGTCCGTCTGATCGTTTCTGCCCATTAGCTCCACTTCTCACGTCTATCCGACTAAGCCGAAGGGACACCACGCACATCAGATGTAACTGTGTACTTCTGCAAGAACCACCCCTCCTTCTGCGGCACCAGCGAGACCTCGACCTTCTCCAGCTTTTTCCAGTAACCCCTCTCCCCCTCCACATCGAGCGCCCCATTCCCTCCGGACTGGTCAATATCGCTGAACCCGCTCGGGGCGCCGTTGGGGCCTGCATCGAGGTAGCTGTGCGCATTGCCGTTCTGCCTCGGCGCTGTATCCCACGGCGAGGTGCCGGGAGTATCGCCGGGAGTGAACGCTGTAGGAACCGGTACGCGTGGTGAAGCCGGGGATAAGTTTGGAAGAGGTAACGTCGGGATGGACTGCGACAGGCGCTCGAGGTTGACGGCTTCGTCCGGGTGGCTTGACTGGGCCAGAGCAACGAGAGCGAGGGCGCAAAAGAATTCGGTGCGGGAGAGATACGATGCCTCTCGGGCCGTGAGGGTGAGGATGTGTTCGATGGTGGACGCCGGGAGGCGGGCCGTGCTTAGCAGGCGATGTACGGAAGACAGGGGGATGGTCCCGCTCGGCTGGGGCTCGAGCGAATCGAGCAGCGATAAGTACAGAGCCGGGGGATCGTCTGAAGTCAGCACAATTCAGAAAAGCGGATGAACAAGGGGGGACGAAAGACGAGGGTCGATCATGGGGGTCACGCGACGCACCGAGCAAGGCATTCAGGCCCTCACGGCCTGTCGTGGACCTGGCCACTCCCTCACCAAGCACGGGCGAGACCACATCGTCCGACTCCCTCCTGGGCGTGCCACTCCGGGCCGGACTGGGCACAGCAGACCATGGATCGACCTCGCCGAAAGCTGCGCTCGGGGCGGGCATTGACGCGGCCAGGGGATCGAATGACGGGCTGGCGGAGGTCGAGGACGATATGAAGGCCGAGGAGGCGAGGTTGCCGCCCATCCGTCTGGGGGCGTTGAACATGGCGGCGGGATGTCGCTGAGTGGACGGGACGAGGTGTCGAGGTACTCGTATGAGGAGGGGGCGTGCGAGTTGGAGGTGATGAGATACGGACCGAGGGCGAGGGCGATACGGTGACTGTCTGTGCGATCACGACCCGAATCGTAACCGCAACCGGCTGCCCAAGCTGTCAGCGGCCATCGCCGTGTTCCCCCGCATCCAACGTCATCGTCGCCGGGTCAGTTAGCCGTACTCGTATGTTTTGATAATCTCGGACCCGGTGGACTTGGTCTGCAGCGCTCATGATGGGAATACGGCATAGGGGCTCTGTTTCGGGATCGCAGAAAGGCAATAACGACGCCGACAGGCTGACCTATGGCACTATGAGCGACAGTCACCACCCGGACGACCGGGGCGCGGACAAGACTGGCTGGCTGGAACGGCGGGAGCGGCTAGTCAGAGCTGCGCTGGAAGACGAGGATTTGGGGCAGTTGGGCCAGATCGCAGCGCTGCCGGGCGGATTCGGGACCGACGACCTGCGGAAGGAAGCTTGGTGGGTTTACCTGCGCTCCTCACGCCCATACAGCATGGAGCTGACGTTCAGGAGCACGTTGCTGAGGACACGGCAGTTTTTCCCAGCCGACAGATCGCAGCGGCCTGCGGAGGACCACCCGGGGCCTGAAGATCAGGCGCCTGGCGATACCAACTTCGATGCCCCCCGAATGACATCGCAGCGTGCCTTGACCTCCGTGAAAGGGGGTTTGCTCCGCGAGGGCGAAGAGGGAGCGGCTGAACAAGGCGAAGGCGGCCCGACAAAAGATGCTTCGACCGCCTCTGACAATGATAGCGCAAGCTCCTCCGCTCCACCTCCTTCATCTACCAATATACAGTTCAGCGAAATTCGCGATACACCTGCTCGTGGGGAGCCGAAAGCCCATCCTGACGAGTACCAGGTTCTACTGGACACGAAACGCTCTTTCGTGTCCTACCCGAAAGGTGGGCTTTCTGTTGGCCAATCATCTTTTTAATGCTGACTTCCAGGCCTTCCGGCAGATAGCAAGCTCGCGATGCAGGCAGATCTACAGGCGCTCATTGTACACGTCCTCCGCTTATACCCCTCCCTGAGCTACTTTCAGGTGAGACCTCGCAAGTCACGTTTCGAACGCCGTCGGCTGACAGCAGGGCTTTCACGACATCATTTCGGTGCTATATCTCACCTTCATCCCGCTCCCTCCTGCGCCTATCCGCCGGAGCCGTTCAGCATCTGTTCGATCCAGGGAGCGGAGTACGAGTGGCCATAACACGCCGTTCAGCGGGGCAATGACGCCGATGTCGCCTGACGAGGCTCCGCCGGGCGATCATGGCGACTTGGATCAAACGGTAGACGAGAAGGCAGCCGCCGAGTCCAGCGCCAGTAGAGTAACAGAAGCGGAGGAAAAGCCGCCTACATCGGACCGTGGACGAGACGCTACCTCGGAATCAAGCGTGCCCGCTGTGGACCGAGACACACCGGCCTGGATCGCCCTCAAGCAATGCGCCGAGGTGGTTAGCGTCTGCAGAGTCCGCGACGCCATGGGAAGCGGTATGGAGCCCATGATGGGCATGCTAAAGTGCGTATCACTGACCTTTGACAGCCGCAGGGCGCGTTCGCTGACGCCAGGATCCTCCAGCGGCTCTTACATGCTGCCGACCCCGACCTGTCTCGCTTCTCGGCGGCCATCTCCCCCGTCCCGACCCTTCCGTTCTTTGCGCTCTCGTGGATATTGTGTCTATTCTCGCATGATATAGACACACTCGAGCCCGTCCAGCGGATGTTCGACTTCCTGCTCAGCCGCAACCCCATCTCAGCGATATACCTCGCCGTGGCCGTGAGACCATCCGAAGGATCTGTGCAGGGCTAACAGTAGATCATGGTCGCGAAGAAGGATCAAATGTTCGAGCTTGCGCAGGCGATGGGGCCGGAGGCAGAGGACGATCCAAGCTTGTTACACCCGCTGTTCTCTCGTCTGCCGCCGCTTGTGGCCGACACGCCTGGCGATGAAGACGCACTGGGGCCGGGCTCGGCAGATTTGGGGCAGAACGCAGGTCAACAAGGCGGCACATACGACGACGAGCGGAATCCTTACGATCCGATACCCATCAGTCGTATCTTCCAGATCACGGATGACCTCCTCGCCCGACATCCATGGGATGGGCCGATCATTCGTGGCAAAGAGATCATGGGTCCTGGGAGCGTCGTCTACACATACGAGAACGAGCACCTTGTCAAGGAGGACAAGTGGGACCTGCACGTGGCGGAGGGTATGGCGAACAAAGAAGTCATTCTTCCCGGAGCGACTATGCCGGACGAGCCGGAAGAGGAGGAGCAGCCGAAACGCACGCCGAGGAGGAGACCACTGAAGAGGCGACAGCAGAAGCAGGTCGCTGTTGCCTTGGGCGTTGTGGTTGTCGGGGTAGGCATTGCATTATATGGCTGGCGGGCTGGAGGGAGCAAAGCTGGCTGGACGGGCTGGTGGGCTGCGGTGATGAGGTCTTGGGTGGGGAGGCGTACATGGGAACGTGGACAGGGCGTCCTGGGCAGAGTGGAGGATATGCTGATGAGGAGGGTGAGCGGAATCATGAGCTAGAGCTGCCTACTACGACTTGACGATGTGATGACGCGTGCATGTTGATTGGCTTATTTGGTGCAAGAGGCCTTCGGCGTGATGCAAGTGAGTAGAAGATGCAGTCAACGGCTGGGTTCGAAGTAGAGAATCTCCCAGCGTCTGACGATCACGGGGGGGGGATGCCGTCAGAAACAAGGGCGTCAAGCTAGTGGTTGTGCCTGGTGGCGTGGGAAACAATCGGGCCTCCGCACGGGGAAAGCAAGGGGGGAAGCCGGCAAAACAGAGTACACACGCCTCGCCCACGCACCGACCGGAGACGGGGGGTGGGTGTATTGATGGGAATCAATGACGATGACGACCTCGCCCTCGCCCTCGCCCTCGCGTCCATTCCAAGCTTTACCCGACCACCGCCCACCGCCCACCACGACCGCGTGTGAAAACACCACCCGTTTACCGTTCATCCTCATCCATCCCCTCTCCTCATCCCTCACTCGCTCAGTCGAGGCAAGATGAGCTTGACCAAGGACAACGTGGCCAAGCTGCCCAGCGGTGAGTACCCCCCTACGGATCCTTGGCCCGCCCTCGGTCGAGCTCACTGCAGCGGTCTCACCCGGGCACCGGACGCCTTCTCTACACCAACCCACCCTTTCCCGACGCAGCTCCATCTCGGCCGGACACGGACAGTCGGCTGGACCGTTGACCGACGTCGATGTCGCCCAGATCGGTATTCCGCACGTCACTCCCCGCAAGGAGCGCCCAGCCCACAAGCGCTCTCTGACCGGTGAGTCGTGTCCTGCCATCACTGCTCGCGGGGACGTGCTGCGCGCTCAGCAAGCAAGACATGCAACGATTCTTTATGCCGCCTTGCCCCGTCCTTTTCGTCTTTATATGTCTACGGCGCGTTGCAAGCGTCTCTGACTCCCAGGCTCGTACTTCCCCTCTCAGCCGGGCGTGACGATTGAGGGCGAATGGCCCATCGGCGACGAAGACACCTGGAAGACGGCGCTCAAGGCTCAAACGGTCGACCCGGACGACCCTCAAGACGTCGCCAACAGCGTTGTCAGGCATGTGACCACCTCGCTCGCCAGGCAGGCGTTCAATATTGACGATGTGAGCTGTCCAGCCCTTAGGCTCCGGGTGATCTGACCTCAGATTGCGGCGTACCAGGCCACCGCGCTTTCCGTCCGGGACCAGCTCCTCAAGCGATGGAACGAGACCACCGCGTGAGCTTCACCTTGGTCAAGCAAGACAATAGCTCACGCCAGGTATCACACCGCCCGAGCGCCCAAGAGAGTGTACTACCTCTCCATCGAGTGGCTCCTCGGCCGCTCGCTCGACAACGCGGTGCTCAACCTGGGCATGCGGAACACATACGAGGAGGCCTCGCGCAAGCTCGGCTTCGTCAGCTACTCGTCTCTCCTCGTAGATTTAGCTGATGGCAGAACTTTGAAGACCTGCTGGACCAGGAACGTGATGCCGGACTTGGTAACGGTGGTCTGGGTCGTCTCGCTGCCTGTTACGTGGGTGACGTCCCACGACTGATGCCGGCATGGGGACGCTGACCCCAGATCGACAGTATGGCTACCCTGAACATCCCCGGATGGGGTTATGGCCTGCGATGTGAGCTGACGAGCGCGAGACGTACGCTGTAGCTAACGCTGCAGACCAGTACGGTATCTTCAAGCAGCTGCTTTCCAACTCCGGCGAGCAGCTCGAGGCGCCTGACCCGTGGCTCGACCGAGAGAGCGTAGGCCATCCGGCCCCCAACCGCCCACATAGCTCATGTACAGCCATGGGAGATCCCGCGAATCGACGTCTCGTACCCCATCCGGTTCTACGGACATGTCGAAAACGTTCCCAACTCGGACCGAGCTATTTGGTCCGGAGGTCAGGAATGTCTCGCTGTTGCGTATGATACGCCCGTCGTGAGCTGACATTATCCGTTGGGTTTCCCGAGCTCACGTCACAGCCCGGTTACGGCACTAAGTCAGCTCTTTGCTCCGTTCGGGCTCCCTAGCTGACGAGTAGGAACTGCGCCAACATCCGACTGTGGAAGGCTGTACCTCAAGCTGGATTCGATTTGAACTCGTTCAACGGTGCGTGTAGGCGAACAAGGGTGAATAAAGCTAAGGCTCCAGCTGGTAACTACGAGGCCAGTGTATCCGCGAGCAGCGATGTGGGAAACATCGTCAGTGGCCCTACTCGGTGCTGTGTGCAGTCGGAGTAGCTGACGGCCAGACTCAGGTGCTGTACCCCAACGACAACATGTACCAAGGAAAGCTGCTTCGTCTCAAGCAGCAAGCTCGTGAGCAATGACAGGTTCCGCTGAAAGCATCAGCTGACCGGAAGTGTGGACGAGCGCTTCCCTCCAGGTTGGTCGGATGCGCTGCTTGTCTGGCCATGACTAACCATGTAGGATATCCTCCGCCGGTTCACCAAGCTCGACAAGCCTTGGACCGAGCTGCCGGATTACGTCTGCATTCAGAGTGAGCTGCCTGGTGGTGTTTTGGCATACAGCTCACGCCAGTGAACGACACTCATCCGACACTGGCCATTCCTGAGCTGATGCGTATCCTCATCGACGAGGAGGAGGTCCCGTACGCTACGGCCTGGAAGATCACCACGAAGGTGTTTGCCTACACCAAGTGAGCTAGTTTGTGCAACTTTCCTCGGCCCAGCTGACAACAGCCACACCGTCTTGCCGGAAGCGCTTGAGAAGTGGGAGATCAGTCTGTTCGAGAACCTCTTGCCGCGACACTTGCAGATCATTTACAGGATCAATTAGTGCGTCGAAGATCGACTTGATTGTGCAAAATTGACTTGCAGCGAGTTCTTGGGCCAGGTCGCCAAGCGATGGCCGGTGAATCAGGCAAAGCACGTACGATCGACCATGACTAACCCCAGAACGACATGGACAGGCTCCAGAGGATGTCCATCATCCAGGAAGGTACTCCGAAATATGTTCGAATGGCGTGAGCTTTACCTTGCATAGATTTCATCATGCACAGCTGACGCAAGCTACCTCGCCATTGTTGGTTCATTCAAGGTCAACGGAGTTGCCGAGCTGCACAGCCAGCTGCTTCAAGCCACGATTTTCCGCGACTTTGTCGAGTTCAAGGGCCGGGACTTCTTCACCAACGTCACGAACGGTATCACCCCTCGACGGTGAGTCATAGATCAACACCGTTCAACATTCGCCAGTCTGACGCACAGATGGCTGCTGCAGTGCAACCCTCAGCTCGCGGCGCTTACGACCTACACGCTCGGCAGCGACCACTGGCTCGTCGACTCGAAGCAGCTCGCCAAGCTACTGCCTATGGCTGAGAACGACAAGTTCCGGGAGGCGTTCCATGCAATCAAGCAGGACAACAAGAAGCGTGTAAGCTCGATGTCACCTTGCTGATCTGAACTTATGGGCAGCTTGCGGAAGTCTTGGAGCAGGAGCTTGGAGTCACGATCAATGTGAACAGTATCTTTGCTGCGCAGATCAAGCGTCTCCACGAGGTGGGCCTGATCCTTATACGGTGTGGATCAAAGTACTTACCGACAGTATAAGCGACAGACACTGAACATCTTCGCGATCATCCACCGATACCTCAAGATCAAGAAGGCCTCCCCGGAGGAGAGGAAGAAGATTGAGCCTTGGACGTTCATCTTTGCCGGCAAGGCTGCGCCGGGTGAGCTCGCTGAGCTTCCAAGCATCGGCGGAATCTCATGTGCAGGTTACTACATCGCCAAGCTTGTGATCAGGCTGATCGTCAACGTGGGCAAGGTTGTGGTGAGTTGTCTTGTCCAGGTTGCGCGCACACAGCTCACGCGCAGAACCATGACCCCGACGTGGGCGACCTCCTCCGAGTGTGCTTCATCCCGGACTACAGCGTGTCCATCGCCGAGGTGCTCATTCCCGCTGCGGACATCAGTGTCCAGATCAGTACGGCCGGTACCGAGGCCTCCGGTACGGTAAGCATGCTTTCATGAGCTAATTTGTAAAGCCGCTGACCCGCGCAGAGCAACATGAAGCTTGCCCTGAAGTGAGCTGCCGAAGAAGCGCAGCAGCTCCAAGCTAACAATCAGCGGCGCGCTCCTCCTCGGAACGGTCGACGGCGCCAACATCGAGATTGCCGAAGATGTAGGCGAAGACCAATGTTTCATGTTCGGTCACCTCGCCGAGGACGTGCAGCAGGTCCGCTACTCGAACAGCTACAACCCGACCCCGCTCGAACAGCGAAGCCCCGAGCTCGCTCAGGTGTTCAAGAAGATCGAGTCGGGCGCATTCGGCGATGGCCACATCTACGAGTCGCTGCTCAAGACGGTCTACGAGCACGACTACTACCTAGTCTCCAACGACTTTGGGTCGTACCTCGAGGCCATCCGCTTGGTCGATGAGCTCTGGTCGGGCGACAAGGACGAGTGGACCAAGAAGAGTATCCTGACTTCGTATGCCATGGGCGACTTTAGCTCGGACCGGTCCGTGCAGGACTATGCTGATGGGGTGAGCTGCTGGTCGCTTTGCAAGGACGGAGCTGACGTCAGATCTGGAATGTCGCCTCCGAGCGCGTCCCGGACAACTAGGCGGCATAGCTGGCGGCCGGCGAGGGAAGCTGGATACAGGCTAGAAAATACGATGGACCAAGAAGTGATTGTGTCAGAGAACGACAACGGAAACGCAGGAATGATATGAATAACATGCTATGATGAGGGTTCTAGTAGTGTACAACCGTACGGGGCGACACATGCTCAGTGTCCGTCTTCTATCCGGTCCCCGGCCCTCTTGCTACTCTGCGCCTTAGCTGCTCGTCACTTTTTCGCCTTCCTTGCCGCGTCGTCCTCGTCATTGGCTGGCCGTTTCGTCCCGGCTGAAGCGTTTGAAGACGTCGTGGTTGCCGTTGTCGTCGCCGCCGCCGCCGCCGTCTTGGGCTTCTTCTTGATCACCACGCCCTTCATCAGACTCCTCACGTCCTTCTTGATCGCCTTGGGCGGGATCTTCGGGCGGGGAGGTGCAAGCGGGGCTGCATCTGGCTTTCCTGGGCTCAATGCAGGCGAGCTGGCCGCTTCGAGCGCGGCCGTCTTGGCTGCTAGTTGTCTGCCTACTGAGCATCGGTGAGAAGTGACCGTGAAACAAAAGAGCCGTGTTCACTCACTGGCGATACTCCATCAGCTCCCGCTTCTCCTCCTCCTTCCACGCCTTCTCCTTGTCCTGCTTCTTCCGCTCTTCGGCCGTGAGGAATTGGAACTCGTCTTCGTGCAGGCCTCGAAACTGGTTTCCCAGTTTGAGGCGTGTTTCCCATTCCTCGTCTTTCATCGCCTGCGGTCAGTGGGATCCATGATGCGTTCTGGGAGCTGAGGTCCGGATCGGTTTATAGCACGGGGTCTGGCGGGTATGGGGACAGGAGGGTGGTTGGGCCCGAAGGCGTGGACCATCAGCGGAGGCGATCGGACGTCTCTTGACTAAGGGACGGCCGTCATCGACAGCGAGCCACTCGATCCCTGCCGATCCGACCCAACAGCGCTCGCAGCCGCGGTATACCAAGTCTGCTAGCTGTCCCAGCCGGCACAAGACCTCAGATCAGAGCCGCATGACCCACCTGGGCAGTCTGCAACCGCTCGTACAGTGTCCGTCCATCATGCACCTCTTCCTCCTGCTTCGGCGCTTCCTGTCCGATTCTAGGCTCAGCATCATCATGACTAGCGCAAGCCATCGCCGGGCTGGTCGCGTGTACACCGCAATGCAACTCACCTCGCATAAGCCTCCTTCCATTCTTGCTCTTTACGCTCCCGAGCCTCGTCCACCTGGTCCTGCGATTCGAACCGGGACGCGATGGACCCCTGCGCCATGGCGGACTTGGACATGTCCACGCTGAGGTTCTCCATCTTGACTGAAGCCGTTCGTTGATATTTTACAGTAGGATGGCAATGTAATAAGAGAGCTGGGGGATGATGTTGATGGGTCAGAGTGAAATGAAAGGCGGGCCGGGCCGACGATGGACGTGGGTGGGCGGACGTCGGCGGCAACGGCGACCGCAACGTTGGCTTTGGCGTCATTGCCTTCGCATCAACAGTGTCATCCCCCTTGAAGCGACAACATGACTACGCAGACGTCGAACCCGAAGGATCGGAACTTGCTGGCCGTGATCGGTGATGAGGTGAGTACGAGAGTTTTGGCACAGGAGCATGCAGGCAGGGGACGAGTGTGGGGCCGGTCGGCCGGTCATGTCGAGCATCGCTGCTCTCGCTGCTCTGCTACGCGCTCGGGTCTGTCACGAGCTCCATCATCGCAAGCGTCCGCATTCGGCGGGCATGCTCACCCGTGCCAGCCATGCTGCCGCTGGTTGAATGCTCCGACGCGTCGCCGTGCTTGCAACGCTGCCTCCATCCGCTCCCACCCATCCAGCCTGTCCCGACCGGTGTGTGAGAGATCTCGCTGACCCGCAGGACTCGGTCACCGGTCTTCTCTTAGCTGGAATCGGGCATATCGATAACAACCAATCCAAGAACTTCCTCATCGTCGACCCCAGCGAGTCTATCGTCCCTGATCGTGGACGCCGGGCTGACGGGCAGAGACACAGACGAGCGTGATTGAATCGGCGTTCCAGGACTTTACGGAGAGGAAAGATATCGCCATTCTGCTGATCAACCAACATGTACGTGCGAACTGAGGTCACACGCAGCGATCGGCGTCAGGGACACATAGGACGCGACGACAACTGACGGCAGGTCGCGGAGAGGATAAGACCGACGGTGGACCGGTATCAGGCTGCCTTCCCCGCTTTGCTCGAGATCCCGAGCAAGGAGCACCCGTACGGTGCGTATTTATCCTGTGCCCGACATAGACCTGGGACTAGATGCTGACGCGCAGACCCGGCAAAGGACTCTGTGCTGAAGCGGGTGCAGAAGCTCCGAGGAGATTAGAGAGATTGTAAGACGAAGCGAAGCTTGACATGTAATTTGTGCTCTTATGCGGCGCTCTCCAGCGTTCCGTCGCCGCATTTCCTCACCCGCGCTCCCCGGTTTAGTGTCCAAAAACCACCGAGCTGCTGACCATGAGGGCTTCGTGATAGGCGTTACATATCATACAATGTCTGCAGCCGCTCGGATTGCGGTGCGATCAATTTATTGCTCCAGCGCCGCAACCTCGTCCCGCAGCTCCGCCTCCTTCCTCCTCAGCCCCTTGACCTCACCCTCGAGCGCATGACAGGCCAGCTCAAGCTGGACCGTCGAGCCCACCAGATCCTGCCACCGCGTCTCCAGCCTCGTCAGGTGCGTGCCCGTCTCTTCCTGGAACACCCGCCGACTCCGGTTCACGTCCGTGACCTTCTCCTTCAGGACCGTCAACGTTTCCTGCAGCTCCTTCAACTCGGCGTTGAGCTGGTAGTTGCGTATCAGCCACGCGTTCGGGCCGTACGTCGCCAGCATCGCGGCGTTTTCGTTTCTGCCGTCAGCGCAAAGCCGTTCACCGCCGGTCACACTGGTCGACGCACCTCAAAGCCATGTGCCCCTCGCCTAACCGCCCCTTCTTCTCGGCCTCTTTGAGCGCGTCCAGGTCGGCGGTGTCATCGACAGATGGCGGAGCGTATTTCGAGGGATCGATCCCGCGAATGGGTTGTCCCGGGTATCCGTCGAGCACTTCAGCTAGCGAGGCGGATTTCTGCCATAAGCCTCTGATCGGCCATCTGTTCCTTCCATAACGCCAAGGATGTGGCCTCGTCATGAAGGTTGTTTGCGCGAGGCCACTCACTGGGAAGACAGCAACGTCCCGTGGTAATCTCGGATCATCGTCGTCCACCCTCTTCGCGCCCTTCAACTCGGCCTCGATCAACGCCTGCGCAGCGGCCTTGAGCGCAGGGTCCTCCACCTGCTTGTCGTAGTATGGCAATGCGTCGATACTTGTCGATGCCATTGTGGATGGGTTGGGATGATCCTGCTTTGACATGTGAGAGATCCAGGTCAATGGACCGAGCACAGGCAAGCAGGCAAGCAAGCATTGCTTGGGCGGCGATCGCCGTGCTTAACCATGTGGTAGCCGAGCCTCATGACCTCCACATCGGTGGGTCAGTCACCCGATCATCGCCGTCCCATATGAGACCACCATCGCGCTCCTTGTTCCGGCAGCCTCACGACTGAAAGCGTCGTCTCACACTCCACCGCCGATCAGGATCGCGCTCGATCTTCGGTTTCTCCAAGATGGTCCGCCTGAACCTCCGCGAAATGACCATGCCGTGAGCTACACTTCCCTCCGATGCTGTGCAGACGCTGAGAGCAGGATCGTGGCCTTGACAATGACCTGCGTTGTGGGTGAGCAATTGCCCTCATGCGCGATCTGACTTGCCCGCTGAGACCAGGCTTGTACATCCACAGCGCCATAGACGCCGCAAGACTCCACGCCTCGATCCACCGCGAGAAGACACTCGCGCAGATCAAGCAGAACAGGCGCGATCTGGGGATGGACCTGCCGTTCAGCTCGGAAAGGAGGGAGATGGAGGTTAAGAGGCAGCGGGAGCTGGAAAGGGACTTGGAAATGTATCGGCAGAGGGAGGTGGAGCGCGAAAGGGCGGAGAGAGAGGCGAGGAGGCGGGAAAGGGCGAGGGCGAGGGCGAGGGAATCGTGAGGGGCGAGGTCCGGTTCTCGCGGAGGTGTTGCCCTGGACCACTTGAGAGTCGCGTGGGTGGCGGACACCTTCCCCCGCGTCAAAATCAAAGGCGAGGGAACAGCGAGGGAGCGAGGTCTGCTTCTGGCACAAAAGCTCGCCGGCAGCTCGCAGCAGGGCCGGCGTCAACTGCGTCACCACTAGCCACCCGCCGCACCGGCTGCTCATACAACACTCGGCCCTGTTCTCGTCGAACCTGAGAACAACGCCGAGTATACAGGATGGCACATGTGGTGGGTATAACCGGGCGGAGGAAGAGGGACAAAGTGGGACCGAAGTCATCGGGCCATGTGGTCGACGTCGGACCTCACGATTCGAAAATTCATACCGTCACTCGGCGCCCCTCTGCATCAGAAGTGCGGTCGTCGGACACCCAGGATCGATCCACCTCGAAATCCTGGCTCAATCGTGCTATCCGCTCGGTCCGCTCGAGGCGAAACGAACCTCAAGTGATCATCGTGTTCCGCATGATAGGAAGGACGGCTCGCATAGAACAGGATGTCCTCAGGATGTCCACAGGCGAAGCTAGCGGGAACCAAGTACTGCGCACCGATGACAGTACCGGCAATAGAACCGAAAATGTGCAATGCATGTGTGTTCGCGATATGCGGAGATTCTCTCGCTCCCGCGAGTTCTTGGTCGGCTACAACAATCGCAAGGATCCAGGACGCGGGTATATAATGTATGCGGGGTGCCGACGGGCCTATGCGGATGTACAACTTGGAATCTCTCTGTCGAGCCAAGATGAGGGTACTGGTGGAGCACCGACCGTCCACCGGGCAAATTCTTCTGAGGTGGACCTGGGACTGTACTTGGGGCTTCACCACTCTGACCGGGGTAATCCAAAGTTGATGATACCCTGTGCGTCGAAATGGCGCGTCAGGTCAGTGACCGCTGAAGATCAGCTCGCGAATTCCCCCGGGATGGTGGGGCATACCCGGCACACGGTAATGTTCTACATCTACGATGTCGAACGGCTCCGTATGTGCTGTTTCTAACGGCTGTCCCCTGCTCGGTCAGCTGCAGCTGCGGAATGAAGAGCGCTCGACCCACCCAGTTATCCGCAACAAACTGGCCTGGAGACGAAAGCGCCCCGGATACCGCACCGAAATGTCGGGAAAGGCAAAGTAGATCCCCGATGCACCCGCTTGGTCCAGCATCTCTGAGGGCGTCGTCGCTAATGAACCATACAGCATCGCCACCGTGCCTTCGGTGGGCGACTCGACCGCCATAGCGTCTTGCCCGTCCGGCGTTTGTAGCGTCAAATGGCAGACCAGGAACGGCAGCTCGTCGTATCTGCACGTCCCGAATCGAACGATATGGCAGCCAGAAACAAGTGGAAGGCGAGGATCCACGACCGCGCCGGTGGCGGGGGTATTGGCGAACGTTTCAGGTGGGTGCAACGGACGATAGCATCGAACCATGGGCCATCATGTACGGTGTCCGGATTCCGTCGCGATCGACAAGCGGAAAGGAAGAGGAGGGACCGTGAGCGACGATCAAAGGAGGAAGGTCGGTCCAGCGTAGCGGAACCGAACAGGGCAAGAGGGGGGGATGCCGTTCGGGAAGGAAGGATCGGCGGGCGCGTTCGTGGCACGAGGTGGGTGAAGCATGGGGATAAAACGGGTGGTCAGGACGGAAAGAACTAGGTCAGCTATTGACGTTTATGTTGGACCGGGCCATGGGACGACGTACGGGATCATGAGTGAGCCGTTCTTATCCCAGCAGTCGAGCTGCAGTATAAGCGGCGGCGATAGGGCGAGCCGCGAAAGAGGAAGGTTGCCGAATGCTGCAGACCGCTCAGGCTGCTGTATGGGCGTTATGCGATACGTCCTGCCAGTCAGCTGGGGTTCTATGTCTTGCTGATGCGAGTCGACCGAACCGCAACCGCGACTGCGGCTACAACCGTGACTCACCGGCCCAACTCGCTGAAATTCGTGCTGCTCATGTTCATATCGGTGATGAGCGCGTGGAAGGCCGATGCCGCATCTAGCCCGTTGTGTGGGCTATGCGGGCTTGAAGCGCGAAGAGAAGAAGCACAAGCAATAACGAATTGCTGACGAAGGGCAAGGTATCGAGGGTCGAGAATGTAAAGTAGAGCGAAAGGAGGGAGAGAAAGCGCCGGCGAAATCCAGTCTTACGGACCCGGGCTGTCGGTGTCTGGTGGGAATATTAGAGAATGTCGGGGTCGGCGATCAAGGCGAGAGGATATATACCAGACGGCAGGGGTCCGTCGATTGGGTGTGATTTTTTCCGAGGCGTGTGGTCTGTAGTTGTATGATCCAGATAGACGGCGGTTTGCCAGACATCAGTGAATGGAACGATCGAGGCGGAAGGAATCGAAACGGGACGTGTCGGTCGAGTTTTGATCGTGAGCGAGGAGGCGAGAAGGTCCATCACGGTAAGAGCACGGGGATAGAGGGGCGGATAAAAAGTGTAGCCGGTGCGAGAGGGATGAAACACGGGGAAGGCGGCATGGAAGATCGAGGCAAAGCAGATCAGAGCAGATCAGACCAGACCATTTCGGGCAAGCGGCGGCGATCAAGATGTGATGAGGTGTTGAAGGGCGTATGAGGTAGTCAGACCGTGGGTCCGAGGGGCGACGACGGGGTTCGAGCGTCAGGAGGGTATGGGGGAGGCGAGCGAGGACGAGGAAGGCGGACGAGCGGGAAGGCGGCAGAAGACGGTGGTCAGCGCGTCGCTTTCATACATATCGAAACAGTCGGACGACCGAGCCAGGGAAGCGAAGAAGAATCGCCTAGAGATTTTGATCGCGCACAGCTTTTGGCCATGAGTCCCAGAGGCAGGACGAAGCGGAAGAGAGCAGAAAGGTAGAAAGGCGTAAGCGAACTCACCCGTACTGGGAAGCACGCACACGCACACACGCTAGGCGTTCGCTCGATCGAATGCCTCTCTGAGCGACTTCCCGATGACGCGGTGCCGACCTTCCCTTCACTCGTTCCCCCAAGCCTCGGTATGCGCCCACTTGCGGACTCTCCGAAACTTTCAGCCCGGGTATGCAAGTAAAGGAACGCTTGCACGTCCAGTCGGTCGAAGCTGTGCGCGTCGCGTTCGAGGCGCAGCTGGAATAGACGTATTTTAACCTACTTGCGATCGGACCTGGTCTAAACCTTCTCCCGGCGTTCCTGATCTCCGAGTAAATCCTCTCGCAGGCTGCTCGACTTCGATACGCCGGACTTGTCTGTCGGTGTCGTGGGTAGCGATTGTGTAGAGACGAGATGGAGGGAAAACTGTGCGAGTCTGAGGGTGTTGATGTGAGCCGGACTCGATGTGCGAGGTATGGATAAGGGAAGGAAAAATCGAAGAGATCGACAGG
Organism: Papiliotrema terrestris; assembly: GCA_019857685.1. Lineage (NCBI taxonomy): Eukaryota > Fungi > Basidiomycota > Tremellomycetes > Tremellales > Rhynchogastremaceae > Papiliotrema > Papiliotrema terrestris. Next base: position 12,619 of record JAHXHD010000295.1, on the reverse strand, counting down.
GGATCATCGAACATCCAAGGGTCTATTGCTCGTACCGCCATGTCCCTTGTCTCGCCGTCATCGCACCGCGGCCCTGCACAGCTACATCGCAGCTCCACCTCGGGGCGCGCGTCCCGAGCGATGTGCGCCGACAGATTTCTGCCGAGCAGAATGGGCAAGGCGGACGAGAGGAGGGGCAAGTCGCCGGAAGGTAATCTGGCTGACGCCTCCTCCGTAAAGGCATGAGAGGCGTGCAGATCAGCTGGGTAAGGATCCAATCCTGTGGTAAGGGCGCGGATGGGGCGGACTGCCCGAATCACAGCCCGCGGGGGAACAAGGGCCGACCCGCAGAAAAGGGTACAATAACCATATTGCTGTTCCCCTGTTGACCCTGTCGCCCCTTTTCCTCGTCGGGGCATGTGCGATGTGTCGTACACCAATACCTGCGACCCCCTATTGCCCTTCTGGGAGATCGCCATGTTTCTCCCTGTGTCCCTTCCGAGACTCCCGCGGCATGTTTGCGAGACACTGATTCACTTTGTTTTATCTCCCCTACGAGGCGTCATGGGCCGCAAGCGAATGAATGCGTCGTGGCCGTTCGGTGTGTGATAGAGACACGTCGGCCGGGCGACGACGGGTGTCATTGCCGCTCGCAGAAGGCACCGTCCCGGAATGCGGCAGGTGCGACGCCTCATGGGATCCGCCTTGGCTGACTCATGCCGACCCATTTGGCGTGCGAGGGGTGGGGGTGGAGCTCGGTTGCGCGACGCCAGACGAAAAAGGTCTCGCAATTATCTCAAATCATAAAACTGGGTTTTGAGACATCCGGTCTGACCCATCCCGTGGGCACATTGCTGCACTAGGCAGCCGCAAAAAGCTTCTAGCGCGTTCCTGCGGCACCTCCGAGCTTCCCGGGTGCTCACAACGTCGATCACAGTCGTGCTGATCCCTGCTCACTCGAAGGATCGAGGTACGCATACAGATCCCGTGCCGTGGTCACGAGCGTCGCATCGTCAGCGGGAGATGACGCGCGGGAAGCGCGGCTCCACTTGCTCGCCTCGGTGTTTGTTATAGCAGAGCGGCAGCAAAAACCATTCGCTGCAGGCATCCCCTTCAACCGGTCCGTTCGTCCATTCGTGCTCCGCAGAGGATGGCCAGGCCCACCCCGGCGGGATGGGCCTCGAAGGACTATGCCTATCGTGAGAGCCTCTCTCCCCAACCCCCGGGAGGTGAAGAACGAGAGGTCAACTGAGACCGGACGCCTCTGACGCCATTATATTGTATACCCAAAGAGGCAAGTCCCCATTTGCGCAAGAGGCCTGTGCGTCCGCTCCGCTTTAGCCGGGAGGCGCCCACGGTTGAGAGACACCCAACCGTCCGCGGCATGTCCTCTTACGCGGTCTTCACCATCAGCTCCCTCACTGCACGGCAAGCAGTCGTGCGCATCCGCCGCTGCCCTGCGCTATGCCGCTAGCACCATCCTGTGCTTTCCGCCTGCGCAAGACACGATGCATGCATCTTTGAGAAGAAATCAAACGTCGACCTACGCCCCCAAAGTCTTCACAAGCATCCCAAAAATCTGCCTATACTTGGTCACACCTACGCTATCAATGGCCTCACCCCTCATCGCGACATGTATACACATACTCGTCCCCTCTCCAGCTGAAATTGCATGTCCTCTCGCTGACATCACTGAGTGTCTGTGGGAGGACTCGGACACGGCCGATACAGGGTGGGGACGTACTCCCTGTGATCATCAGTGCGCTCCTTTCATTGCGCCCGCAACTCACCTGAGTCGAGGAGACATGGCGCTCGCGATCGCTCTGTGGATGTCTCTCATGCTGGTCTCTTTCCCCGGTATGTACTCGAGACTCTCGATGGTAATTGTCTTTTGGGTGTCTTTTCGGGCTGATGAATGTGCCTCCCGCAAATTGTGGCGGACGATGAACCCTCGACTGTTGTGCGTCTTCGCCTCGGCCTCCAAGGACGGCCATTTCTCGTAGGCAAGTGCCACGAAAGCTTGTAATGAGCTGCTTAGTCCGGCTGCATCAACGCGACTCGATTCAGGAATCGGCACCGCGTCACAGTCTTCCTGCCGGATTTTCCGCCAGGTCAGGCTTTCTCTGGGGATCTGCCGAGCAGTCCTTGGCTTGTATTGGCTGGGCAGAAGATAGTCAACGTGATCGACTTCGGGACCTGCTTCACCGTCCTCGCCACTGCGCTTCTGCTTCGTGATCACCCGAGTAACCCATCCCTTTGCCTGCATGAACTCGATCTCCTCCTTAAGGCCTGGGGCGCTGTCTTGGAATGCGTTGAGAGCCGCAGCATACGCTGCATGTTCGCTGCCGCCATGGAGCTGGGGAAAGAATATTGTGTCGCCCTGTTCAAGCACGATGTCCCACGGAGGGTTGGTGAGGAGCCCGCAAACGGACGCCCTGACAGTCAGCTCTAGAGATGAAAACTCGGTGATACATTGACCCACCGGACCCAGGGACTGTATGCGCTTGCGGCTGGGGTGTTGATGCTCTGCGCGGTCGTCAATTTGCCCGGGTCATACCTCAAACCCGGGATTTTTGGAAGGCCACCCGATGTGCGCTCACACTCGAGGGTGGCAGTGTAGCCCTGCTCCTCGTAGTACTTCTTCTCTGCTGCCAACGCCGGGTGGAGTCGACACGCTTCAGCCAGCATCGTGTCTTGCATGAATCGCTCAGCTTCGGCCCGGGAAACGATGCCCGGGCCGCTGCTTGTTGGGCTTATTTCGATCGCTTCAAACTTCGATGTGAGATCGCTGTGGAGATGAGCTCGGAATGCGTCGAGCTTCTCGAAGGCTCGCGCCGTCTGCGCTTGGAAGTCGACAACTACGCGACCTTTCTCCGCACTCCGGGGAAGACCTTCAGTCACGTCCCGTACAGTCTTGACTGCGTGAGAAACTGCCGACGCGCCCTCGGCCAGAAACTTTTTGACATCGAAGCCGATGGGTCCAATGGACTCGACAGCGCTCTCTCGCGTCCCACTCGGGGTTGGTGCAGCCTGGGTGGTCGCTTCAGCCTCGGATGCCCACTCATTCAAAGACGGCAGTGTTTCCTCTTCCATCATGCGCCAAAGCGGACTGGGCCGTCCCCTGCCGAGATTTTCCCGCAGTTCCTCAAGGGTGGTTGAGGCGATAGGGCACGGCAGATGGTAGTCGACGTGTGTGACCTCCAGCTCGACGTCCCCCGTGTGCCAGCTGACGTACCCGCGCGTGATGACTCTTGTGATCCACCCCTTGTCTTCCATCTCCTTCATCTCCCTCGCGAAGTTGGGCTCACTTGCTTTAAACTCTTCGAAAGCCTCCTCTTGCCTTGGATCTTGGAATCGGAGGTCGCCCTTTGGGTAGAAGGGATACTCGCCTGGTCCCAGCATGTGATTCCAAGAGGTGAAGAAGACATGTTCGGTGGGCCCCTGGCCAGAAGAAGCGGTCGCCGCGGTAGGAGTGGGGCTTACGCCTCCATGAGCATCAGATTTGGAGCTGGAGCCAATGAGCGCTGGACTTGCAGTGTGCGCTGTGTCATGTGAGGCGTTGGAAACGGACATGGTCGAGAGTATCGAAAAAGCGTGGTGAGTGGCAAACAGCGACTCTGATTCGGCTGTGAACACGCCCCAGGGGGAACATTAAGAGCTAGGAGCCCAGGGCTCCAACTAACCACGCCTTACGCGTCCGAAGGCCTTTGATATGAAGCTGCATCGATGTCATGCAGTCGCTTCTCGCAGGTACCTTCCTCGCACAATGGAGGTCGCATTCAAGGCAAGACGACGTGCGCCTGTGTAGCCTTCCCTGGCCAGAGACGTCCGACCTCGCCGGACGAGTTTGCGAATGCGGAAGGCGTCGCCGCACCACAGCGTTTCAGGGTTCGAGAGGAGAATTGATGCTCCGTGTTCAGACAAGTCTGCGGACAAGGTGCAAACGTTGAGACCCGTGGAGGGATGGCTAGGGGGTCGCAGTGGAGAGACTGACGGCCAGAGACGGCGGCTAGACATGAGGGAGGGCTATATATGCAAGGCAGCCCTGCCGGTACCCATAGCCCCTCAAAGAATGTATCTTGTTGTCAACTAACAGACATCACTTCTCTAGTTCACCTCTACATCAGGATCGACTCTACGCAAGGCTACGACAGTAGTGAGACTCGTACGTCTCTGACACGTATGGAGCATCGGCGGTGGTTCAGAACTGGTCAGAGAGCGACAAGACAAACTTTGCAAGCTGTGCTGAAGGACTAGAGCTCGGAATACGCCATGCTCCATTTCATCGTCCGGCATGTGATCGTGACTGCCAAACATCAGGGAATGTACACAGCTCTTCTACGGGCAATCTCACGCCAATTGCCGCTTTCTTCCGTCCCTCTCGACCTGGACGGCCCCATGAACGGCGGCTGCACTCCCGCTTCACTCCTCCAGGTACTTCGCGCCCCCCTTAATGTACCGCGACTTAAGTCAGCTATCCGCCCGACTTCTGTCCAGAACACCCTCAGCCCGACTCACCACAAACTGCATCACGTCATCCAGGATGAACGGCACGAGCGCCGCGCTGAAGAAATTCGCTGCGCTCGAAATGCGGCTCTCGACCTGACGGTACTGGATCTCTGGCATGACGGCGTAGTGGGATGTGCACAGGCCCGTGAAGTTGAGAAGGTGCTCGTCTGCGGTCAGTTCCAGATCCACTGCGCGCCATGGCACGTGACAGCTCTCCCCTCCCTCCGGTGGAGACGCATCACACTCACTAAGCACCTGCGACAAAAACGAAAAGTGCGACAGCAAGTCGACATAACGATCCGGCGACTCTAGCGTCTTGCCATTCGTCATCTTGTCCTTGAGTTTCGAGCTCCACGACATCGAGTTCTGGCATCAGCGCTGGCGACCAGTTCGTCCCGCGTCCAGCATAGCGCGCGACTCACCCCAGCCTTCTTCCCCCCGCCCTTCTCCTTCCAGCTCCCGACAGGCACACCCGCCTTGATCAGACTCTTATACCCCACCGTCATGTCCTCGTCCAGGGCGCTCAGGGACTTGGCAAGCTCCTTGCCCAGTACCTCCGCCTCCCTTCTTGTACGCTCCACTTCCTCCAGGCTCCCCGATATACGCCTTCCGTGCGCAAAGCTCCGATCTCCATCGATCAGGTCCCTCGTATTCTTGTTGATGAGATCCAGGTGGAAGCACATCGTCTCGAGCACGCGGAACTTCACGTCCTGCGCGATAATCCGCGGGGGATTGACGAGCTTCCCGTTTGCCTTGGACCACGCGCTGGGCTGCCATACGGCCGGGGAGACGTGGATGGACGATGTGATGTACGCGCCAGTGGACATGGGGTCCATGGACTTGCAAATGAGGCGGAGGAGGTGGAACGACCGGTGTACGGTTTCGGAGGGTTGGGGCTCAGGGATGGGGGAGATGAGGGTGCCGGAGGGTGAATGTGCAAAGGGCGTATGCGAGCGCATGCTGGAGCGGGAGGAAGTGGGTAAGGGAGGAACGAGCGACGACGAGCGATCCGTGTTGATGCGCAGGCCATTGCCGTGCCCCTGCGAAGATTGAGACGAGACTCGGCCGGTGAGAGACGAGGTGAACGATGTTCGATGTCGGACAGTATGGGGCAATGGCGGGACTTCATCCATCGACATCCGGCCGCTGACGCTGCCAGGCTGAGAGCGCGTACGGCTCCTGGGCGTATGCACGCCAGACCCAGCGTCGGATGGGCCAGGGGACGGGTGCTGGGTGTATGGGAACGGCTGAGACTGGCTCGGCCCGGGCAGACCGTCGATGTGCGAACCTGAACTCGCAGCGTGGGCCGCCGCGACAGCCGGCCCAAGCGGAACACCGTCGACTCCTCGAGATGTCCGCCGCTGCGTGAGCATCGCTTGTTGCACGTTGGGGTTGACCAGGAACGTGCCTGACGGCGGACGGCCGGACGAGCTCGAGCCAGACACCTGGCGCGTATGCGAGCCAGAGACGACTCGTCCGCCCTGGTCCACCACAGGTGCAGAGTTCGGTAAAGGCGGTAACGGCCGGTCCCGAGCGTCGACCCCCATGCCGCCTGGCATCGATTCTCGCCTGGGCGACAGTTGCGCCGCGATCAATGGATGCTGCTGCAGCTGATCCGAGTGCGGCGTCCGCGCGAGAACTTCCATTCCATCGTCCGGCTCCTCCTCTGTGATATTCAGCTCGCTTTCTATGCCAACTGATGTCCGCGGGGCACGGGCGCCTCGTCGACGGCCAGAAGATTCGGTGGGCGTCTGGGACGCATGCGATGAGTCGGAATACCGCGCTGACGCGGGTGATCCCAGAGTGGACGGCCCATGTTGTGCATACTGCTGCGCGATCATGGAGGTCCGGCGAGGTGGAGGCTGTATTGGCGATCCCGTGGCGGTATGTCCCTGGTGGACCTGTTGCGCGTCGACATCTTCATGCAGAGGCAGAGGGTGCATCTGGGTTCCTCTCTCCGAGGAATGCAGACTTGACGTGCGCGTCGAGAGTGGTCGAGACGAGAATGTCGACGTGAAAGTTGTGTCCTCCAGCGAGCCGTGCGCCGACGAGGATGTCCCAACTGGGTCGAGCGGTAGCGCCACGATATCGCCTTGCGTGGTCATCATGAAATTGCCGATGCCTGTACCCGTATCATCGAATGACGGCGGTGGTGTGGCCTCTCCCGAAGATCGCGCCTGTCCTTGTCCGGTGCCATGTTGTGCGGGGACGAGCGTAGCTGTCGAATGTGAGGCCGATGCCTGTTGCTCTGCTCTCCTCGCCGCGCTTTCAGATAGGTGGGCCGATTTGCGCTGTTCTTGCACTTCCGGCTCATCGTCATCTGCGTGCTCCGCTTCTTCGAACGAGCTTAGCAAGACAATTCTCGCCTCATACGCATCGTGCTGCCGTCAGCCGGCCTTTCCAGCGGAGGATTTCCATGCCAGACACCACCGGCAACACTCACAATACCCCTCAAGGTCCTCCCCTCCTCCTCCGCCCTGCCTGTACTTTTCCGCGGTCTGCCATTCTCCGTCGGCTCGACCCCCACCCTCGCCATGACGCTCTTCAAGCGGCTGACCGCCTCCCTGTAAGCCGCCAGCGCGCCCGTCACGTCGTTTCGCTTATCCATTTCCACCGCCCTCTGCGCGAGGTCCAGCGCAGTCTGTAGCAGGTGTCTCGAGGGAGTGCGGGGCGGCTTCGTCGAGCTGCTTGGATCCCGCACTTGACTCTGCACATGTATCGCCGAGCTTGAGGCCAATGGATGGGCTGCATGGCTCGAGCTCGAGCTCGCCGCAGATGCCGACGCCGATGCCGATGCCGTCTGCTGTTCTCGTTGCTGCGATCCGAGCAGGGATGAGTTCCGGGGCGACACGCGCGGCGGAGAATGAGATACTCGCTTCGACGTCTTGCTCGTTCTGGACGAGACGGATACTGTCCGCCTGTGCCCCATGACCGACGAGGGGAGCTCGGGCAGGGCGGAAGTTGGCGGAGGAAGGGCGGGGGAAAGAGTGCTCGCCATGCTGGGGAGGTAGGGCGATGCGGATGACGAGGGAGAGGCGGACACGTGAGAGATGCCCGGATGTGAGCCGCTGCCTGAGGCATGGGGCGGGCTGAGTGATGCGGCTCGCGCGGCGGGCGACGGGGACGTGCATGACGGCGAGGCGTAGGCGTTTGTGTGCTGTGCCTGCCATCGCGCCTGGGATTGCGGGTTTGTTGGCGGGGTCGCTGTGGAGGTTGTTGGGGTTGAGACAGTCCGTTTCGATATTGGGCTGTTTCTGTTTGGACTGGGATTGGCAAAGGGGTGCGAGGACGCGGGCGTATATGGGTGGGAACTGCTGGTGGGCGTCACGGGTGCGGGCGGTAATGGGGGAGGACCTGATGCTGGATTGTCAGCTCCAAGTTCACGTCCATGTCCAACGGAGCACGAAGCATACGTGGAGGGCCAGGTGGTGGACGTGTTGGGGGCGGTGAGAACGACCCCTTCTTCCCCAACATCATCTGCGTGTTGACACTGGCGCCAGCACTCCGCGTCGCCGACGATGATCCTGATCCCCATGCGGCCGTGGACGACGGCGACATTGTATTGACGGCGTAGGGTTGGTCGTCAGGTCCCCAGCGGGCCACCTGGTCCAAGAATCCGTGGCCCGATGTCGGCGTGACGCTCCGCGACGACGAACCCGGCACCGACAGGTCATCCCCTGCGCGTCGTCAGCCTGGTCCAGCATCAGCTGTGCATATCTCACCCGTGTCCGGACCGTCTTTGTCTGGGTCGACCGGCTCCGACATGTCGCGTCGAGTGGGATGATGCCGATCAAAGAAGCCTGAGGCCGACTGCTGGTGTTCGAACGGCGGGGTCAATGCGGGGCGGGGACGAACCGCTCAGCGGTGTGCGTGCGCGCGTGCTCGGGTGGGCGTGTGTCTGAATGTATGTATGGGATCAAGCTGAACAGCGTACAACATCGGACATGATGCGAGGTCAAGAGCGAGAACGAGGGCGGATGCGTGACGAAAGGCGGGAAGCAACAAGACTAACTAGTAGAAAGGCACGAAATGGGATCACTTGCCGCCGATTATCGTCCACACGCAAACTTGTCAATAAACACGAGGGTCCCCTTCGCAGCAATGACTTCGGGGTGGTCGATCTGCTCGTCTGACGTGCGATGTCTGCGGCCAGCTGGAGATGCAGTCCAGTCTCCCCACCGATCGCAGCTCCTCCGCCAGTCTTTGTTCGCTCTCATGCCTGCGATCTGATCTAATCTGATCGCGCACATTTTATTGTCCTCCCCCGCACACGCTCACCGCCGGGGGGAACAAAAATCCATCGATCATCGCCAGCCAAGATTAGACATGGTTTGGCATGCATGCACTTCGAGTCGTCCCTTTTTCAGTGGTCCACCCAGTCTCGCCGTACACACCTCCACCGCCCGTCCCCACATCCACTGCCATCGCTGTAAGCTACATCATGACCACCGCCCGTCTCGTCATGTTCCGTCTCATGCCATTCGCGCGCCCGCTCGCCGGGTATCGATGTAAAGGTATGGTATTATCGTAGAGTTGCCGGAAAAGAAGCAAGAGACCGAGAACGCAAGGGGCCGTCCTCGTCGATCAAAGGGACCATGGTCCCGTTTATGACGGGGGAGCTCGGGGCGTGAACCTGAGTCGGAGCTCGTCCTTCGGGAAGATGCTGCGGGTGAGCACGACATGATGGTCAAGCTGTTGGCCTCGACTCACGCAGCGATGACCTTGATATCGTCACTGAGAGGCGTCCTGTCGTGCTCCCAGTTCATCAGGACACTGGCGGTACCGAGCGTGGCGGCGAGGTGCATCGACGCGTACTGTCCACCGATGCACTGTTCGTCAGCTTGTGTGCCATGACAGCAGACTCTTCGGCTCACCTTGTGCGGGCCGCTGCCCCAGACGAGATAGTTCTGCGGCTTGGTCTCGGCCAGGGGCTCCGATCCGTCCTCGTTCGGAAGCCATCGCTCGGGCTTGAACGAATCCGGCTCGGGGTAGACGGTCTCGTCGTGCAGCGAGTTCCAGAAAGCGGGGATGATCATCGATCCCTTTGGCACGGTGTAGTTCTTCTCGATCGGGAACGCCTTGGTTGTGAGGTACGGCACCTGTCGTCAGCGCTACTGACCGTCATGCTGTCAAGGGATGGGTGAACGCACCATGATGACGGGCGGGGCAAGTCGGAGGACCTCCTTGATAGTCGCCCGGGTGTAAACCATGTCGTCGAGCAGCTCAAGCGTAAGCGGGGCGTCCAGGTCGTTTCCTCGCACGCGGTACTGCTCCTCCCTGATCTTGGCGAGCACGTCCGGGTGGTCCGCCGTGAGCTGGAAGGCGTAGACAATCGCGCTGGACATGGCATCCTGGGAGGCGAACAGGAACGAGAGCACGACCATACCGATCTCGCGGTCCGAATACTCTCGGCTGAGCAGACGCGCCTGCTCGCCGTCGGCGTTGGCGCCCTGCCTCGAACGGATCATCGCACGTGTCCACTCGTCCAGCAGGCACTCGGACTCGGCCTCCGGGTCCTCCATCCGCTTCTTGGACGCGGCCGACGCCGCCTCCAGGTACTTCATCACGAGCTTCCTCGCCTTGATGGCATTGTAGATCTTGGTCCCCGGCCACGCGAACGGGAAGTTGACGAGCTCGAGCGCGACGGTGATGAGCCAGTACTTGTCGTTGATCTCCTGCTTCTGCGCCTCGGTGAGGTACGGCCCCAGGAAGACCGACAGCGACGTCTCCATGTTGAGGTCACGCATCGGCATCATGTACGGTCGAGTCTCCTTGACCGACATCCACTCCTTGAAGTAGTTGCGGTAGATCTTCTCCTGGATGGGCAGGTAGGTCGCGAGCGCGGCCTTGGTGAAGAGGACGTTGAGCGCCTTGCGGTAGTCGGCGTGGACCTTGCCGTGCAGGAAGACCCAGTTGTCGGGGGACAGCACCTTCTTGGCTGCGTGAACGAGGCACGGCTCGGCGTGGTTCGGCGAGTTGAGAATCTTTCGCGCCATCTCGTTCGACGAGCCGATCACGATGAAGCTGCGCGTCAGCGAGATAGCCCATGGGTCCTATTGCGGGACCGTGCGAGATCGGCACGTCGACCGATCCCGCTCTCTTGCTACCATCGCACTGACGCCGACACTCACATGTTGAAGACCGAGACGGCAGAGAGAGGACCAGAGTACCATTGCTTCTTGTAGTTCTCCAGCGAGGGGTTGAGACTGTCCGCGAACTTGCCGATGACGGGGATGGTCCACTTGTCTCCGGGCAAGTGTTGCTTCTTGGCCCGGTAGACTGCCTGCTCGAGGATAAGCAGCGAAATGACCACAGCAAGGATCGTCGCAGCGGTGGTTTTCCTACCGTCAGCCGGACACGGCATCACGGGTAGGCCCGACTACTCACGTATCGAAGGAGAAGCGCGCCTTGGACAGGCCCTCCAGACCCCAGGCGCCGACGGCCTTCAGGTCGACCGAAGTCGGGCGCACGATCGTGTGTGATGCGCCGTCCATGGTAGGAGATGAGATGTGTGAAGGAAGGAGCTAAGAATTGAAGTGGTGCTTTGCTACGGCCGAGCTCTGCACAGTCAGCCTCAAGCGCCGAGTCTGCCGGGTGGTCCGGGCGCGGACGACCCCAAACAGCGACTGACGACGCACCTTTTCGATGAACACACCTCAAGAGCGAACGGGGACGCTACAGACCGATGAGTCGATGGAAGCAGCGGCAAAAATATGCGTGGGTCGATATGTACCTCGACGCGAATCGGGTCTGGTCCGAAAGTCGATCGAGCCAAACAAGGATATCCCAGGTCGGAGGTGTGGTCGACGAGCTGTCTGTGTGCCGACTGGAGGTATATGCAGTCGAGCGAGTGGTAGCGATGAGGATGCCGTACGAGACCGGGCGTGTAAAGATTGTGTGGGTGTGGACGTGTGGTAAGTAAGTAGAGGTCGATGATTGGTCTGGAGGCCGGTCCACGCGGGTGGGTTCTGAGAAAATGTTGATGGCTCCGTTCGGATGGTGGGACGATTCCTTGGTTGCTCCTTTCCCTGAAACCCGCGCGCCCAACATCAAACAAGTCCGCGGATTTCCCCCGGCTGCGTAAGCTCACCAGACAAGGCACCTCACCTCGGCGCCCGAATGCGCCGTCTGCTCCGCGCTGCCTGCGTCTGTCTTTTGGTAAGCCAAGTCGTCAGTGGATGCATGCGCCGAGCGCGTAGCCTTGAGAATCCCATGCAGCTGTCGTGTCGTACGATGACCAACTGCGGATCCACTCCCTCATGGCCGGAAACAACCTCCGCCTGCATGCTTCTTCTCGTTTCAGAACCCACGAGGCCGAAATTAGCGCTACGACTTCCAACCTCCACGGAAAGGGGGAAAGCCCGATCCGACCCTGTCCTGCCCAGTCGCGCTAGTCGAGCTGGCCTTTGCTGCCTACGGAGCTGCCAACTAAGCAAGCTCAGGCTGATTCATCTCCGTTAACGCAGTGCCTGGTCTGGCAGGTGCACTGACGCAATGAGGCATGCGAGCGCGCGAACTGCACGCAGACAGCAGAGCCGAGAAAATCGTTCTCGAAGCACCGAGAGCAACCTCATCTGATGCGTGTATGTTTTGCCTGTGATTGAGCCATTAGTATAAAAACATGTATAGAATATCTATCGCTCGCCGCATGTGTACAACTCCCAGCTCCCTGGCGAACGCATAGCTCATAATCCCCCCAAGGGCAGTTTGTCCAGCTCTTTGCCGCCAATGGGCCAGTCAGCATCCTTCGGTTCACTCGCCCGCCCTTAGCTGCCCTCCACCACACCACGCTTCCAGCAACTATCACTGCCCACCTCACTGCGACGGGTCCGGGTTCCTCGCTCGCAACTGATCGTACCTGGGCGGAAGGTCGCTATGATCAGCCAACGTCCACCGTCCTCCTCAAGCGATAAGCAACACTCACACAACCTCGCCCGAATCTTCATGCTGCACAAACCGCTGTGTGGGCGTCCCAGGCAGAGGACGCCCAGCGGCAGCTGGAGTATCTCCCGCGAGTGCCGCACCATGTTGTCCATGTTTGGCGATGGACGAGTTTCTCTGTACGCCGTGACCCAGCGTGGCCGCGTCCGTACGGCCCGTATCGGAAGGCGGGGGTACGATGGGGGAGGCG
>JAHXHD010000294.1:0-56401 GCA_019857685.1 Papiliotrema terrestris | reverse complement strand
CTCTAAAAGCTGACTCGCAGCACTGCCATCTACTTCCCCATCGTCGTGGTCTTCATGGCCCAGACCCAGGGCATCGTCCTCAACGGCGCCGAGTACGTCATCGTCTTCCTGCTCGCCACGCTCGCGTCCATCGGCGTCTCGCCCATCCCGTCCGCGTCGCTCGTCATCGTCGTGATGATCTGCGGGGCGGTGAACATCCCCATCACGGGCATGTACGCCGTCGTGGTCGCCATCGACTGGTTCACAGACCGCTTCAGGACAGCCACCAACGTTAGTGGTGATCTCTTCGCGGCGCCCATCCTGGCCAAGCTATCGGGCGTGACTGACTCGCCGGAGGACCAGGAGAACGCCCAGGACGTCATCAACGAGGGTCAGGAGATGTACAACCGCGAGGCGAGGCGGGATGACGATGTCGTCGCGCGTTAAGTAGGAGGATCGCCAACGATTGGAAAAGGGAGTGACGGTCAGTCAGTCTGGAAAGTGTGTAGAGGAGCTGGAATACGGGGTGAAAAATATGTCTGAGGGTTCAGCATAACAAGGTCATAAGATAGCTTTTATAAACGCTTCATACGTGGTGTTCATCTTCTTGTAGCTCGGCACTATGCACCGTGATGCCGCTCGACACGGCTGCCGGTTTAAGCTTGACTCGCCGGCGCACATAGCGTGAGCAGTTCGGTCCACTTCTCCATTGTCGACTCGAGCAATCGTCGTTCGTTGATGACCACCGTCATCGCCATCTTCTGCAGCCGCTTGTCATCTTCCATTGCCTGCGATCAGCGCCATCTCTTACATGCCTCGTCGCCGCTCACGTCTCGTTGCTCAAACAGCTGGTCGATAGTCTTGTCTGCCGCGTACAGCGCCGCCAGTCTCGTCTGGAACAAGGCCGTCACCCGCCCTACCGCAGTGAACACCTCGCGGCTGATCCGCACCGGCCCATCGCAGTCATCCTCCCCTATCTCCGCCCAAGCTCCCAGCAGCTCCCTGAGCGATCGCTTCACCGCCTCGGCATCATCTCCATCCCTCTGCTCGTCTGCCACTCCCAGGTACGCCACCGCCCAAACGTTCACGCCCAGCGTGCCTTCGGCGTCCAGATCGAGGCTCCAGGGTTTATCGTCCGGTGGCAGGCAGATCAGGGGATCGTCGTCTTCCTCCCCGGCTTTTCCAAGCGAGACTTCCCAGCCCCGAGCGGACATGTTGACCCACCGTTGTCCCCCCGGACCAAGCTCTTCCAGACCAAAGCTTATGCTCCCGCCGGTAGAACCCTCCTCAAGGAAGCCCCACTCCGTCATTAACCGCCCGTCTCCCAGGTTCTCGCCATACGAGTTGAGCACCTCCTCGCCTCTTCTAATCGCACGGCGGTCCACACGCAGATCGACCGTATCGTCCGTGGCTTGTATCCGCCGTCTCTCATCATCATCGAGATGCTCCAGCCGCCGGACAACGCCAGTCGTGGAGGGGATGTCGTGCGGACACTCGGCGAGCGAGCCACATTGGTGGCAGACGAAGTCGTCGGCAGAGAGGCTCGTGTGTGCCTCGGAGGAGTGGTTGAGAAGGTCGGCGAATGGACAGAGCGCGACGGTGTGGTACAAGTCGATCAGGAAGGCGCGGGTGCAGATGAGGCTGTACGCGTGCAGGTACGCCAGGAATGGCGAGGGGTGAGGATGTGACGGTGTGGGGGGCATGTGGGATGCAAGCGTGGTATAGAAGGAATGGACGTCATCCTGGCTGCCTTGTCAGCGATCAAGAACTAGAGTGCTGGTGGAGGCCTGTGAGCACGCACGAGTGAGAGTCCTTCGCTGGCCTTGCGGAAGATATCGCGCTCGGCCTCCGTGCCAACGATGATCTCCCTTGCTTTGCGGCCGTCTTCGCCCGCGAGGTCCTCGATCGTCCAAAACACGGGGAGTAGGATCGTCTCCCGAGGCAGAGACTGCAGGTAGCCCCAGAACGGGGAATCAGTGCCGAGCCGGAACTCGTGCAGGAGCGCAAGGGCGAGGTTTAGGATCGTATGTGAGCTCTGCGGTTTGAGGTTGGCGTCTGGTAGGAGCCGGGGCAGAGATGATGTTCGCGTAGACAGAAGTGCCGCCTTCGGAACCTGGCACACTACCTTGTGAGCTCGTCATGTCAGCCGTGATCGAATGATCAGCTCACAGATCTGACCCATTTCAAAGTCTCTCCTGGCGAACACGCCCCATCCACCCCCCGTGTCTTTGATTTTCAGTCCCCTTGAACGCTTGACGCCACGCTCGTCACACCATTGCTCGAGTTGCTCGATACTCCGCGGAGGAGCGTCCTCGAACAGACCGGTCGAGCTGGCCATTGCGAGTCTGGCGCGAAGTGAAGATGGAGAGGGTGTAAGGTGAAGGTGAGGCGTGGTTGACGGTGGTGGTGGAGGTCCGAAATATCTGCTGGTCGGACATCGCCGGCGGAGATGCTGTCAGTGCCGAGACATGATAGAACGTCCTCTCCCGTTCGAGCTTGGAACCCTGCCTATTTGCTGGCGGGCAGCTTGGGTCGCGATCACATCCCGGTGTTGTCATCGCCACGGGTATGTACCGAGGTGGTCGTGTGAAGTAGGTAGGCCTGGTTCAGCAGCCGAATGTGCAACAACGATCACGTGACAGCGTGTTTCAGATCCGCGGACGATAGAAAGCTGCGTGGTTTCTTCTCCCCTCCTTCAGCATCGATGTCTGGGCTAGCACCGGCAGGTGTATGCTTCGTCGATGGAAGCAGGTACCGGCGGCGATGGCGCAACACTCGCCTCTCATGACCTCCCACACGTCGTGTCGAAGTGCAGATCAGATCGCCGACATGCCCGGTTGTGCCTTTCACACGGCTCGTGCGTTTCAACAATAAGCCATCATGAGTCCAATTCCAGAACACGAGGATCATGGTCTATCATCCATCAACAGCTCCCTATCGGCATGCATCGATCCTCACATCCTCCTTCATACCTCCATTGCCATCCGGACCATCCACTTCGTCCGGGCAGCATTGACCTGCCGTATAAGCTCTAGCTCGGACGGCTTCACGTCCGTCAGCAACCCTCGATCACTCCGGTCCTGATCTCGGTAGGCATCACGCTATGATCCCGTTCCCGGCGCTCGGGCACTCTTCCCGTCCCGACACCCCTTTGCAGAACCAGCGTTCCATCCGGACCCGCACCCGCACTGGCCCACCCACGACTGGACCAGTCCAGACCGAAACTACAGCCGCAACTAGGACCGCGACCCCTATCCCTTCCGATGAGCCACCGCTCAGCCGACATGTCCGTGACCACGATCGGGATAGCAAAGGCAAAGGAGGTCATGCACGTCGTCCCGAAACACCCCTCGACTTCTTCCACACCATGCACCGACGCGTACGAAACTCGATGGACTCGGAGCGCCTCGAGCGCGCCGCGGATGTGCAGCTGGTGGATCATCCCAGGGGCGTACCGTACGCCTTCCCGGATGACCTGACGACCGGGCCATCTGACTTCGGTCCAACTTTGTCTTTGGGAACCAAGTCCATGACGGCCTCGACGGCCGCAGGCGGGACGCCGGCGCGGAGGTTGGGTACTCTGCGCGAGAACACGCGGTCGAAGTTGGCGAGTCTGAGTGGGTTTGGGAAGGAGCATGGGCACGGGCACGGGCAGAGCGGCACGAGCGGAGCGATGTCGGCTTTGACGCCGACGTCTGCGTCCGTGTCGCCCGTGAAGGCACCTCGTCTCGGTCTGTCGGGCAGATCAGCTTCGTTCGCGACGGGACAGACTCTTACGACTCGTCCGGCAGCCATGGGACCGAGACACCCATCGATGTACACGCTCACCACGCCGGGGTTGACAGAGGATCTATCGGCGACGACCTTCGACTCAACAAGCATGGCCGAGGAGCATAGTCAGGCCGAAGATGTAGTCCTGCCGTCTTCGCCGATGACATATCCGGCCAGTCTCACGTCGACGCAGTCGTCCAGCTCGAACGCGCACCGGCGGGAGCGGGTCATGGGTCTCAAGGTGGATGACCGAGACGCGTCTGTGGCCAAGGAGAAGGCGTTCGTGCCGCAGAAGGTATCTGATGTGGTGCCGTTTGCCGAGGGCCATCCGTTCGCTGCGTGGGATGCGGGTGATGTCGGCGCTGATAAGACCAAGCGGCGCCCGAGTATGACCGTGCGGAGAATGGTGCAGGTCGATGAGGTGGACGAAATGAGCATAAGAGCCGAAGGCGTGGCGGTGACAGGGGTGTGGAGGACAAATGTGAGAGGGAAGAAGCACTGGTCGGGAGACGTGGGGGCGTACAGGATAGGCTGGGAGAGGGCCGTGCTGGATATGGAAGCGAGGATACACGAAGCGCTGTGGGAGGTCAATGAGAGCCATACCTTCGCCGAGTTTCCAGAAGGACAGGAGCCTAAGACCGTCCTGGATGTGAGTCGGTGTGCGGATCACGGCGCTGACGGCAGATCGGGACCGGTACAGGCATGTGGCCCATCTCTCAAGCCCTGGTCTGGCCGAAAACGACCTTCATCGGTCTGGATATTGTGCCATGCCAGACCGATCTGAGCCCGCTGGTAGAGTGTGAGAAACGTGCGCGGTCGACGTCGGAAGGGATGGCGCACGGTGAGGGGATGTGGGAAGGCCTCGCCAGGCGAATCTCGTGGGATCGCGCCGACTTGTGAGCTGTGGTTGCGGTCCGAACCGGACACTCGGAAGCAACCACGCGACCCCGCTGACAGTAGTCTAGACCGGCTTCCATACGACGACGCAGTGTTCGACATGGTTCACATCCGTTTCTGCGGCCTCAGCATTCCCGAGTCGAAATGGTGTGAGCTGCTCGAAGAAAGCGCCCGTGTGCTCAGGAAGGGCGGGACGCTCGAGATTGTCGAGATGGCGTACGCACCGCCCGAGAACGCGCCGCCGTCCGTCCGAAATGCGTTCGCGAGCCTGCTGCTAGCGGACATGGTGCAGGCCAACCCGCTCCTCCCGCTGCAGTTCAACGTGCCAGCATGTCAGGGACTCAAAGCGACGGTACGCCCAACGTGGGAGAAGACGTTTCGGGGTGGGCCGGGTATGGGGCATGGGACGATGGGTGAGGCGGTGATGGTCTGGGTGCGAAGTGCGTTGGGATACAAGGGCACAGGGCTGAAGAAGGGCTGCGAAGGAAAGGCGGTACTGGCTGAGCTGAGCGCGGTGGACCCTGTGTGGTCTGGAGCAGGCATCGACGGAGACGAGGGGGATGAAGAAGACGCCGAGGGGACCGCGCGCGGGACGGCACCAGGAACGAGCGTGTGGGCTTGGGTGGTCACGCGACGCTGAACGTCGCGGCGTGACTCTGCTGGTGTCGCATGATGGTCATCATGCTGAATTTACGATCATGTACTTGATGGGACATTGTGCATGTCAAAAGCGGCGTTTCATGTCTTCGAACCGCGCCTCTTCGGTCAAGAGCGCACAGCATTCACGGCCACGGCGGACATGTCCACTGTCCGTGGCCCAATGCACTGTAACGGTCGGTCACATCTCCATACTCGTCGCGGGGACTACTCGTGTGTCGGGTGAGAGACGTCGGTCTATCCCGGTATTCCGGTGTTCAGTGCATCACAACTGCAGCACAGCATCGCTCCGGCGGGAATGGATTGGCCGTGGAGCTATTTCGGAACGAGCAGCAAACCGGCCCGAACACACGGCGTTCTGTGTCGTTCGTGGCGTCCCGAGCATCGTCAGCCGTGTCTCTGAGCCCTGCGTGCTCGGTGCTATGGGCTCAGGGGGCCAAAAGAATGGGCCATCCACAGTGGGGCAATCGGTTAGCGACCACATAAAAGACGGATGACGCCCTGGAGAGACGTAGGGGTAAACAGGCGCAATGAACCTTATTTGTTCGGTCCTCCCCTTGAGATGATCCGATCTGCCCATCCCCTCCCTCTGCGCTGATGCCCCGCCCAAAGTGGGGTACGCCCAGCGCCGCTGAGCGCCGAGCGGGCCTGAACTGCCTAAGCCCACCTGCCCTGCACCCCGCCCTGCTCGAGGTCATCAACCGCATCACGGCCCGCTGCGTCTGTCCGCGTTTACATCAACAATAAAAACGCTTGGTGACTGCATACAACTTGATCCGCCCCAATCTTCGGCGGATACCCGGACGAACGACTCACGGCCCGACGCGAGACGGCGACGACTACGACTACGCCGACGACGACGACGACGACGGACGACCGCATCGTTGTTCCAATTCCGTGATTCCCACAACAACAGCCAAGAGCAACGTGTCATTGCACCAGGCTCATCTTGCCCCCCCGTCCACGCATCACTCAACGCGGAGCCACTCGCTCTTTCCGTCCGGACACACTACAACAAAGGAGGGGTGCACCGTAGCTGCCTGTGCGTCTCACTGCCACACCGCATCGGCGTAGTCATCATCTCCACTCCGACATCATGTCGCGACAACGATCACCCGCTCCCCCCGCCCTGCCTCCAAAGGATTCGTCCTCGTCCCTCGCATCATCGTACCGCCGGTCCAACTACGTGAACACCGACCTCGCCGAGGCCGTACGCGACTCTGTGCAGTTTGGCAGCAAACAGTCATCACCCAACCTCGATTTCTCCGATCCCTCAGGCTACAAACAGCGCCCGTCGTCGTCGCTCAATCCCCCCGTGCCGCGCCGCACACCCTCGCCGCGCCCCCCTGCCAATAACGAGCACATGCCCAACGGAACGGCGGATATCAACATCAACAGCAACAGAATGTCGTACGTGCCGGCGTCGATGGGGCAGCCGCAGTTGCCGAGTCAGAGGATCATCTCGGCGCAGAACCCCTTCGAGAGCGACGAGATCGAGCCGCCCCCCGGCCCGCTTCGGCCGCCAGGAGTGGGAGTGGGATCAGCGGGCAGACAGAAGCTGGCGAGGGCGCAGACGGCGCAGAACGCAAAGTGAGTAGTCGCGCTTCCATCATTCTTGGTTGCGGGCGAAGAGGGGGTGCGCCATGGTGGCTGGCGGGGTTGGTCGGCGCTGCTCCACCCTGGCCTACCGGGCATGTACCAACAAACACCTCCCTTCTCTCTTCACTCTCTCGTTCCTTCTCAACACCATCACTTCACACGCCTGCGTACGGTCCGGCACTGTCCTCACGCCGCCCAGCATACCTCCCTTGTATCTCCAACGAGCCCATCACCCATTCCACTGTCATTACTCCCCTCACCCTTCACGGCCGTCTGAGACACCTTGAGCAGTCAAAGGATCCCTCCTCGTGCCACAAGGGGTTGTTGCCCCGTCGCGTGCTCCACCGACGGCCCATCTATACCGTCTGAACATACCTCCCGAGTCGCCCTGAGCGGTCGTTCTTGGATCTACGCCTGCATCGAACCGGACCTTTAACACACCCGCAATCATGATGATGCTTACCATGCCTTCCTCGTCGCCCGCGCACCGACGCTTCACTCTCCTCAACAGCACAACTACATCCTCATCCTCGGCCAACCTGCTCCAACACAGCCCAACCGCGAAGATCCGGCCTCGCCGATCAATGTCGTCGGGAAGCTACGGCCTCGACGCGAAAGGGCGGGAACTGACCGCGGGCCAGAAGAAGGCCCTGGAGGATAAGAAGGGCGGCAAACACAACGACGTGATAGATACATGGGACCCTACCGGTCTCGGCGACGCCAGTACGTACAGTAACACAGTGCAGCTGAGTTCACGGCTCATCGCAGTGTGGCACCATTCGGGCCCGTACGACGCCGCCGCGCCCTCGCGCAACCAGAACCAACCGCAGACAAAAGCGCCTATGCGAGCGTTCAACGCCCAGCAGGCCGCTCAGGCAGCTGCGCAAGCCCAAGCCGTGGCGCCTGTCGCGATCGCGAACGGGTCACCTACCCGCAACGGCCCGTCCGTATCGCTTGTGTCGCCGCCTACACCGCCCGCGAAGGACATCAGCGAGGCGCCCACCCGCCGCGTCCAGGCTGCGTCGGACAAGAAACCCGCGAGCGGCAGGCGGACCAGCGGGGGTCTGACGGGCCAGTACTCGACCTCGATGCCTACGAGCGGGGGGTACTTCCCGGATATGGCTGCGGAGCCAACGGACGAGGCGGAGATTGCGAGGCGTGAGAGGCAAAGGCAGAGGGAAGATAAGCGGCGCGCGTTGAAGGCTGCATGGGGGATCGATACCCGTGAGTCCGGTGCTTCGACTGCACGACTTATGCTGATCACAGCCGAGCCGTTTGAGGACTATGGCGCGTCTCCGGGCGAGGGCGGGCACTTGGATCGTGAGTTCCCTCTGTCCCGTGAAAGATGCGTGTTCATTGCAGTCACGGACGATATGTACTCGCCCGATCACCCCTCTGTGCCCCTGCCGGGCGGTCGTCCAGCCCGCTCACCCGGCGTACGACACGCCGGCACCACCCCGCCCATCTTCGAAGATGTCACGTCCCCTAACGGCGAGTCGGGTCCCCCGTCCAGCTATCGTGGCGCCCAGGCCAACCCCGGCGGCGTCAAGCGAACGAAAAGCTTGATGCAGAAAATTAAGACCATGGTGCGTACGCGATCCGGCTCCGTCGAAGAGGGCCAACACGCGCCGATGCCGCTGGTCCACCCGGGACGGCATGGACATGGGTACCCTCGCGTAGGCGCCGGAGCGGTCTTTGCGGGCGGGCAGAGGTCGCAGAGCATGAGTGCGGGGCTGGGCTACGCGCGCCCCGTGGCGCCGAGCAGTCCGGGATGGGGAGAGAGGGAAGTCGTCCAGGAGGATGACGAGGATGAGCGGGAAGAGCGGTTCGATGATGCGCCGGATGATCTGGTTGTGGGGGAGAAGCCGAGGTCAAGGAGCGTATATGATGCGGGGCGGCGATAGAGGGCAGACGGGACGGCGGAGACGGGCGGAAGCAAACGAGATGACGACACCATGGGACGCGCGCTGACTCTGTCTGCAGCGCGATAGCCATAACAAGTCTCCACTACGTTCCTCCTCGCCTCGAGCGGATCCGATGGCGACTTCGCCGCCTGCAGAGCTCCCCTCGGACAAGAACGTGTACGGCCGATCACCCTCGCCTAAGAAGCCCACTTACACAATGGCTTTCGAGGAAGAGCCGCCTCTGCCCGAAGCCGGCGACTTTGTTTTCGTCGAGTCGCCCAATGCGAAGACGCGCGCGGCGGCCGCTCAGCGAGAGATACGGGCCAAAGAGCGAGGACTCAGTCAGGGCGATTCAAGCTGGGACCTGGCGCCTCCGGTGGCTACGAACGGGAATGCTGTCGAGACGCTGCAGGACACGCCGGTGAAGAACGGTACGACCCATGGCCATGGCACGACGATGAACGGAAGCACCAGCTCGAGCAGCGGTGGCTTGACAGGCCGCCAGAAGAGGGTGAAGAACCTCCCGACACCGCCGGTCATGCCTGTCTTGCCTGACTTTGATGACCTGTTGGCAACGCGCACGATGTCCAGGACGGACAGGTACGACTCGGGCGAGGTGGTGAAGAGGAAGCCGAGCATAGTGAAGAAGCTCAAAGATCGAATCAAGTAGGCGGCGGGTGGGTGTATCCAAGGAGGGAGCGCACTTCGACTCGCTTAATCGGCGAATCGGGAACAATGGAGATAAATGGTGGAGCGGGCGATGGGTAATCACTGGCATGGGTGGACATTGCTAGAGAATGACGAGGCTGGCGGTATGGTGACGATTACTCCGTAGAGACAGACCGGCATTGGATGATGCGTATGTATGGATTGACCTTGCTCTGCTGTGGAGCGCGTGGGCGTCAAGAGCGCTTGAGCAGGGAAACGTAATGGGATCTGAAAGGCGTCAAGGGTCACTGCTATGATGCAGATGAGTCGCTTAGAAGCAGCTGTTGCTTTTGTTATTAGCTTTGTTTTCGGCTGGCAAGCGATACGACGATAGCTGGTTGCATGCTGGCCCTATCTCGTCTGAATCTTGTCCATTCGCCCATCTGCCCCGTCCGTGTTTTTACATCACCGATCTCCCATCAAACCCCTGCTCTCTCATTCGTTCCTTATCTATACCAGTCCCCTGTCGGCCATCACTCGCACGCTTCGTCCCGCTCCGATGAACCGACACCGCTAAAACCTTTGACGCGCCCGTCCACCACCCTCGTCTGGGGGAACCTTTTGCTTCTTGTTCCCACACGTAACATCGGCGGACCGCCTCGCTTCAACGTCGCCCCTCTCACCCCCGGCCCCCACGCTCGGCCGCCTCCTGCAATGTCGTGGATGACGCAACAGCAGGTCGCGGGCGTGATGGGCTACCTGTCCATCGCGTGCTGGCTCTGCGCACAGCTGCCCCAGGTCGTGAAGAATGCGAGGTTGAGGTCGTGTGAAGGGCTGGCCCTCCCGTTTCTCATCAACTGGCTATTTGGTGAGCTGCCCGAGAGCCAAATGGATCGATGTCATGGCTCACCTCAGGCGACATCACCAACTTGATAGGCTGTATTCTTACGGACCAGCTGCCCTTCCAGGTCGGTTCACGCTGCTCTGCAGGACGATACGACCCCCGCTGACCTGCAGACGTACCTGGCGGGATATTTCTGCCTGATCGACTTCGCCCTCGTGCTCCAGTTCTTCCACTACAAACCCGACTTACCCCTCCCTACTCCGACGGCATACTCGACCTACGCGCCCGCTTACACTCCCTCACAGAGCTTGCACGCATCGCTCATCCTTCCCCCGCGGGCATCCTCTCGGCCGGGCACAATCCGTACACGCTCAACCTCTTCTCCCACCATCCAACCCCTCACCTCCGTTCTGCCTCATCACGGGGATGGCGCCGCCTTCTTCGGCGGATCAGATACGACCGCTCGCGCGCGGCCCCGTCCACGTCCGTCCGGGACGCCTCAAGGCTCGACATCCGACCTGAACTCGCCGGTGATCTACACGGACGGAAGCTACGCAGCGATCTACGAAGCCGCACTCGACGTAGCGCGCATGGCCGAGCGGGTCAGCGCGCGCCGTTCGGAGTCGCGTCGCCGGAGATTGAACCGGCAAAACACGGCGGGCACGGTGCACACAATGGGGAGGATGACAAGCGAGGAGGACATGCCCGCTGCGATGATGGAGAGCTTCCACTCCGAGATGAGCGGGCGGAGCGGGCGGAGTGCCCGGTCGGCCATGACGACCTCCACGGAGGGTGAGGAGACGCACAACGATAAAGGCATGACGACATCGACAGGCGGATTGTTGGATGGGCGCGGGGGAGATGGGCGCGGACGGACATTGACGAGGCATCTGGGGATGGGCGCGACGCCGCACAGCGAAGAGCTGGACGATCAGTTCACGCCGCTTGCAGCGGGCCATATCTCGCATGGGGGACATATGAGCCAGGCGGAGATTGACGCGATGGCGCGGAGGCAGAGGGATAAGAGCCGCAGTCTTAGTATGGCAAGAGGATCATCCGGGCGGGGAGGGAGGAGAGCGGCCGGTGTGGCGTTCATGTCGCTCAGTCTGGTCGTGCGGGGTTGGTATGGCCTGACTCCGGGGACGAATGCGCCAGTATGGGCCATGCAGCTCGGCTCGAGTTCGACTTCGATGGGCCGGGTCGTGACTCCCCCGGCGGTGTCGACGATGCAGCCGCGGCATCCGCCAATACACGCGGCATCAGCGGTCGGAATGGAAAGCAGGCAGACGGTATTCATCTGGATCCAGGGGGAAGATGATCACCATCATCACGATCCGTCACCTGATCCACCGCAATCGTTCCAGCGTCAGATTGGGCGGATATCAGCTTGGTCATGTACGACCCTGTACTTGACCTCCCGTCTGCCTCAGATTTGGAAGAACGTAAGTCCATGCGGATTGTGGACTGGGCAGAAGGGTTGATCGCAGTTCACCCGCAAATCGGTCGAAGGCTTGTCGATCCTGCTTTTCCTCTTCGCATTCTGTGGGAACCTGGCATATGTCTTCTCGATCCTGCTCAACCCGAGCGGGTCAGGCGATCCGTCCGAAGCGGGTCATTACCTGCTCGAAGCCTTACCGTGAGCTCCTTCCCTTCCTCAGTCTCACAGGAGCTCATCCGCAGATACCTGCTCGGCTCTGGCGGGACGCTGATGTTCGATCTCACTATCATGCTCCAATCTTACTTCTACGGCTCGGACAAACCCGTCGTACCGTTCAGCTCGAGGCGCCTTCGCCTGCCCGGCCGGAGGAAGCACAAACACGTCGAGGACGCATCGGTCTCTGTCACAAGGGGATACAATGGGTCGTCGGAGAGGAATACGGAGAGAACGCCGTTGCTGGGAAATCAGGCGGACCGGAGTGTGGTGCAGAAGTCGCCCATGACGAGGGAGAGGAGCCTCAGCCCAGACGTGGTGCTTCGTCACGCCACGGCAGGCGAGGCGCGATGACTCGAGCGCGCGAGATGAGCAAGGCTTTTCAGATCATCGTCAGGCGGGGCGTAATGTTTGGGGGGTATGTTGTACGAGTGGCGTAACGTCGGTCAGAACATCGACCTAGATCTCAGTCGAGAAACCAGCATCAGCTTATGTTATACCAGTACCATTTGACATCATGCATAGCGACGTGAAGCGGAGACTAACCGATTGGAATCCCCAGGGAGGCGGGACCTGTAGGGGGACGAGAAGACCAGCTGGAGGGAGTTTGGCTGTATCGAAGAGCTCGAGAACAGGGAAGCGGGGTGGAATCCGGCTGCGCTGTGGGGCGGCGTGGATGTGGCGGCCGAGCGAGAACGACTGGCCAGACGGGCCGGGAAGGAGGTGTGGGGATATCTGGTGGCGGATCGGGTGGCTTGGAGCAAGGAAGGGACGACAGCAAGGAGGGTAGGTGAACCATCGAGATATGGTCAAAAGAATGGGGGAGCTGGGAAGAGTGCGATCTGGCGTGACACGCTTTGGCGGGAGGTCAAACCTCGTCTGAACGATGTCAGACAAACTTCCGACTTGTCATGTCAATATGCATCGTCCACACAGCTCTCTCCCCGCTCCTGTCGATGATCAGAGGAAAGGTCTGACCATACCGTAGAGTCTGCTGGCTGTGCTTGCGGCGTTGTACGCTGTCGACAGCGTCGATCCGACCGACGACAGCCTCTCCATCCACGACCTGGCCGGGATGGGCTGGCCGTTCTCGTCCCGTTCGATCCTCCTCGCGCCGCACCTCTCCGCAGTGGCGAACAGCTCATCCCAGTGCTTTTTGGGCTCGAGCGTCTCGGCTGTGAGACCGTCGACCAGGCGCCGCAATCCGCCTTCCAGAGTTGTCTGCTGCGCCTTGCGCACCCGGGACAGATCATCTGAAGTTAGCCCCTCACAGAGGACAAGTCAGTCACACGGCAGCGAGAGAGGAGTGAGTGACTTACAGTGTTTACTGAGCTCCTCGAGGGTAGAGCGGAACAGCATATCGCGCTCTATGCCGAACTGACGCTCGGGTCCATCTATGCCCGTTTCACCGAACTGAGCCCATACCTGGTGACCTATCTTAGATCTGTCGTATGCATCGGTGAGGTAGTCCGCTTCCGTCCACGGCGTTCCATCGGGGCGCGGGCCTTGCGAGTTCATGCTGGCGGTCCAGTCCCTTCGGTGCTTGTGCAAGCGGGCTTCATTCCTAACAACGTCAGCCTCCCGTCCTCCTGTCTCGCGGATCTGGCGGTAAACTCACTCTCGGCTGATACCAGGCGGGAGGGTTCCTATCGGCTGAGTCCCCATTGACTGCTGCTGCCACCATTCACTTGACTGTGGCTGCGATCCAAAAGGCGTCGTCAAGGGCTGCGGGTATCCGGGGGCGCCATGCGGCCACACACCCGGAGGTTGGCTCACCCCCGTGGTAGCGGGATCGTGCCATGGGGTGGACTGTTGATCCTTGAGACCGAGCTCGCGACCGAATTGCATGATGCTCCGCGCTGTCTCGTGCTCGGATCGGCCGCCCAGCAGACTGGTCAAAGCCCACGCTGTGGCTCGAGTTAGGTTGGTCTGATATTCCTCGGTGTTCGGGTGACCCAGGTCGACTGTGTGATGAGCTCGGCCGCCACATCAGACGCGGTGTTCGGAGCTGACTCACAGTTTTGGGCTACCCATTGCGAGACGGGAACTCTCTTCTCAAAGCGGCTGTGGAATACCTGGGGGGTGCTGTTGCCTTCGAGCGGTCTGTTGACAACATTCATCATTCCACTTTCACCGCCGCCTCCGTGATGTAGCATCGACATGACTGTGTTGAATCGACTCCTATCGTCATCGGGGATTTTGTCCCAGAATGCGGCGGTAAATGTGCTGATGATTAACCCTCTGTTGATATCTCATTCTGCGAAGCAGACTCACTCAGGTCCTTCTCCCCACTTTAGTGGCTCTCCCACGTGAGACGTGCTGAAGCCGTTCGGAACCCACGATTGTGTGGCCGGATCCCACATGTGGGGCCCAGATGGTGTTTGGACGTGCCATGGTAGCCCATTCTGGATGTGACTCTGACTGAACCCGCCTGGCTGAGAAGACGGGCTTGTACCGTTCAGGCCTTGCCGCCTCACGAAGATTTCATTTACGTCCGACGGTAGAACCGTTATTGCTATTGTCCGTTTTGCGCCGTCGGTCGTGGGGAAGTCACACTCAAGTCTCTTGTTCACCATCCTTTCGTCGATGTCGAAGATTGCGTGATATCGATCCAGGCCGTCGGGTCCCTTCCCGAAGTCCAGCCGAGCATTGCCATTTCCGCCCCCTGTACTTTGGCTGGACCGAGTAGGCGGACGTGAAGCCTGCAGTGCCGATTCATAAGCCGGTCGGCTTGATTGCGGGTTATACGGCGGTGGCGGCAGCGGCTGCGAAGAGGGCTGCTGCCTGTAGTCGCGTGGATCGTCAGACCGCGGCCCATCCGAGCGGTAGCCACTGTCCGTGGAGGCTGTTCCAAACCCTGAGACGGGCGGGGCGGTTCCTTGGGAGGCCGTCTGGGGAAAGGATGGTGATGGCGGGTCGCTTTCCCACGGATCTGGTCCTGGTGATGCTGCACTGTTAGACACCTTGCACATCGCGCCGACCCCGATGCACTTACTGCGTCTGTTCATTTCGGTCTGCCTGCCCTCCTCGAATGCTCTTCTGGCCATGTCCATGGCGTCTCTTGTAGACAACCTAGACCTGAGAGCGTCTTCCATTTGCTCTGAAGCTCGCTGTCCGTCCGTC
This sequence comes from Papiliotrema terrestris, assembly GCA_019857685.1. Classification (NCBI taxonomy): domain Eukaryota; kingdom Fungi; phylum Basidiomycota; class Tremellomycetes; order Tremellales; family Rhynchogastremaceae; genus Papiliotrema; species Papiliotrema terrestris. The sequence continues at coordinate 41,328 of JAHXHD010000294.1, read as the reverse complement.
AGAGGCTGAGAAGAGGGCGTGTTCTTTGACGAGCCGAAAATTCTGCCCCACAGACCTGGTTTCTTTGTGCTTTGTGTGGGCTGGGTCGTCGAGTATCCCGACCCGTCCTCCCTCGTAGCGCCGTATGCACTTGCGATGTCGCGCGGGTCGAAAGAAAGACTGCTGACGTGCTTCTCGGTTATATTCCCGAAAGCGTCCCGTGTGGATGTGTCCCGCTCGGTTCTAATGCGCGGATCGCTCGAGGGGGTATAGGTATCGGGCGCGAATGGGGATGTTTGTTGGGATGAAGCCAAATACGCGGACATGCGGTCTGACTGAGAAGTCGGGTAGGGGTTGGATGGTGGTTGCGAGTCTGTGGGGCGTCCGGAGGATGGCTGGTTCCAGGTCCCAGGAGCGGGTTGGGAGAAGTGGGCGAAGCGAGAGGCGTTGACAGAGGGGGAGGTGTACTGGTGTGGCAGCTGTTGCGGAGGGTACTGAGGATGTTGCGGGAACGTGTGGGCAAAATCGCTCCACTGTTGCGGGAAGCTTGGTGGTTGGTAAAAGCTGGGTTGAGAGGGCTCGAAAGAGTGCTCAGGTGGGTAGCTTGAATTCGGTGGGAAGTGAAGAGGATGCGGCTGGAAGGAATGTTGCGAGTATGGATCGGGATTATAAGGATCTGAGTACGAGGGTTGGTAGGGAGTGTACTCTCCACCTGACGGGCTGTGGCGTCAGTAAGCACCCTTTCTGCCCTATGGACATACCGGCTCGATCCGGTCGCTCTGTATAGTTTGTTGTCGCCGGTGTGTTCGACTGTGGAGGGGTGGTAACGTGCAGTCTTCCTATAGGGAGACCGGACCCTCTTGAGGGCACTCTTCGCTGGTGGAGGCCGGTAACGCGATGAGCCGTATTCCGATGTGTTCATCCACTAGGACAAGTTGTCGAGGCTGGGCGCGAGCGTCCCGACCTCCACGTCGAGATGCTGCAGCCGGCACTGAGGGCGGCACAAGCGGAACCGAGACCGCGGGAGGAGGAGGAGGATGCCTGGTGGTAGCGATTGTGACGGGTGAGCAGGCCCCGTGAGCCGTTGGGTGAATATGATGTAAAGCTCCCGAGTGACGAAGAGCTCGAGGATCAGTCGACAGTTGTGAGACGGATCGGGGTCAGGTGATCCGAACAGAAGCAGTGATTGGTGAAGGATACGGAGTGTGATGAGGGTGTTGTGAGCTGTTGTTTGTAGCCTTCGTGAAGATCCGTTTCGCGTGGTATGCAATCGTGCTAGAATGTGCGAGTGAGGGGTGGAAGGGGCATACGGGGTTGAGGGACGAGAAAGGATGGCTGAAAGGATGAGTTGGCTGACACCATCTTGTTACCACTCAACGAGCCCAGATGACCCGTGGTCCGCTTGGAGCGTGGGAGTACCAATACTGAGCTCCGCTGGAACTCGTTGCGCCGGATGCATGTCAGCAGTCGGCCCTCGTGTTCGCAGGGTTGCCGGTAACACGGAACACAATGCTGGAATCTATCGGTCACCGGATTTGGGCGAGAGATGTACGCATTCGAGGCACTCATCGTCGAACTCGGTCACAGCATATGAGCGTCTGTTGCAGATCGTACATGGTGAGGATGCACAGAGGGATAGATAAGTGAGAGCATCGTACGAGGGGAAGGAGGAGGAACGCACATCAGTCTTACGGACGCGACGCGTGATCGAGGATTGAGGCGATCTGTGCGCGGTGGAGGTCTGTCCACTAACGGAGAGATCCATGACCTTTGCCTAGCCCGGTACTCCTCTTCGTGCTCCCGCTCATTCACTCTCAACCAGACTTGCTTTGACTCCTCGACAGCAGCATCGCACTAGCTACCCAATCCTCGACTCTGACCATGTCTACACCGATCGTAAGCTCGTGTTTAGCCCACTGCATTCCACTCCCCGATCCTCGCCACTCCCATGTTAAGCGAAGTGCAGCGGGAAAGATGACAGCTCGCTGATGCTCAGAACCCGGGTGCTCCTGCCCCTGATTTCGTAAGCTGACGCAGATATGTCCTCACCCGCCCAGCTTACGTCAGTACACGGGTGTGGAGAAGGAAGAAGGGGAAGTCGAAGCTCAGGTTAGTCCCCCTAGTCCGAGCACCACCACCACCAGCGTTTTATGAGCCCCGACTTCCCCTCGCGACAAGATCTGAAAGACCCTCATTGACCCTAGCCTACTTCCGTCAAGTCTCAGAATATCAAGAACCCGAAGCTCACCAAAAACGACTACACCACCATCTCCAAACTTCCTCACCTCTTTCGTGGCACCGACACCCTCGCTATCAATGACCTGCACTGGGTACGATGGTCTCTTTTGGCCTCCCCGCTCCGCAGATCCACTGAAATGCAGTTCACTACCGCGTCACACCTTCTCCAAGCCATCTCCCTGGCGGGTGTCAAGCTCGAGCGCAAGGATGTCGTCTTCGCGGAGCACAAAGTGAACGGCAAGACCAAGGGGTGAGCTGAGCCTTCGTTTGAGTTTCCGACGAGTGTAAGCTCACATGACCAGCTCCGTCGTCATCCACTGCCACAACGAGGACAACGCCAGCAAGATCGCCTACTGGTTCCATCACAAGTGAGCCGACACCATTGCGCGCCGAGGTTGCCAAGCTCACGTCAGCGATTTCCAAGGCAAGAAATTGTCCCCCACTTTCGTCACGCCCGGAGTTGGGAACCCGTTCAAGCCCGCTGCTCCGATGACGACGGGCTCTCGAGCCAGCCTCAACACCCAGATGCTTCTTTCGAATGGTCCGACTAACGCCCACGGCGGAGTGAACTTTAATCGCGTGCGAGCGAATCGACTTGGTCAGAACGCGAACATGTACGGTCCGATGGGAATGGGCTGGCCGGCGGGTTTCATGCCGAAGGCGAAGGTCTACGGGCAAAAGGGTAACCCAGCTTTTCCTCTGGCACACCGTGCTGATAATAGGTAACGAGCCTGCTGTCGGTACCACTGGCTTTGACGGACGAGCCGTCTGGACCAATCAGACTCTGCGTGAGTACATGCCTTTGAGCTCAATTCGATAATGAGGCTGATAGTCAGAGGCTCAAGCGGCACCTTTCACTCCTTCCGGTAATTCCCGGCCCAAAGCAGAGAAGAGGTTCTGACTACAGGCTACTCGTCCGAGTTCTAAGCCTTGAGCCACAGTCTCAGCCAACTCCCCCTCGACGGGGGGTGGGCGGGTGCTTCCTGACTTCATGACCATGTACTGTAATGTAGCTCTATGTACACAAACCGTTTTCTCATGCCAGTTACGAGACGTGGAGTCCTGCCGGTTAGTCTCCCCTCCTGTAGCAGAGCCACCCGGCTGCTCCCGCGCACAGCCCGCTCTATCCCCTTTGACAAGCTCTTGGGACCTCAACGCTCGGTCCCCCCTTGCCTTGACCGCACACAAGCTGGTCCGGTCCTCCGCCTTCATTCCATCGGTGCGCTTTGCTCTGCTGCGCAACATACTGCTTCCTTTGACGAGGTCGCCCCTAATCTACGAGCGCATCCTTTCACATCCCGCTCCACAATCTGATCGCGATGATCGCACAGCTCCTTTCTTCTTCGCAGTTCTTGCCTGTACACCCCACCGGACCTATCACATATATAGCTGGGTCCGGGGACGGCCCGTTGCTCTCACACGTTCTTCATCGACTCGAGCGCTGTTTGCGGCCGTACGATTACCGTCACGGCTACCCGTATCTTAAGCACTCGAGCGACTGATCTGCGCCGCGACCTCCGGTCCCACATCATCACAGAAATGCGGATCCAGTCAACTGTCCTTCTTGGAGCTGTGCTCGCCACCACTGCGGTGCTCGGCCAAGGCTTGTGAGTAGTCTCTCATTTCCCGTGTCCTCACTGTTTCGTTGCATTCACATGCTGAAGCCAGAACCGACGGAGTCAGCAGCGTGACGACCGCGCCCGGCGATTCAACCGCCGAGGGTGCTCTGCCTACGCTCGCCACGACCAGTGCGGAGGGGGCCCCCGAAGTAGCTGAGACCAACACCTCCAACACCGCCGTCGAGAGTGCCGACCCCGCCTCGGCCTCGGCGTCCGCCACCTCGGGCGGGAGCGGCAGCGCCATGCCCCTTCCGTCCGCTTCTGGCGTGACTGGTGTGGGAGGAAACAGCACTTCGTCCAACACTACCGCTGGTGGTAACAGCTTTCAGAACGGTACCGGAGGGGGCAACAGCACCGGCGCGGCGTCCAAGATCATCCCGCTTGTAACGGGCCTGCAGGTTCTTTATGGCCCAGCAGCCGCCTTGGTTGGGGCGATTGGGCTTGGTCTGGCCACTTTCGCTTAACCCCTGCCGAGTGGTGGACGGATCGAGGTGATTCAGCTTCGAGATCCGATAGATGATTGTAGTGCGTCAAAAGAGTCATGTGGCTAGACCTCCAGATATACACGATGCAAAGACTGCTTACTGCGCATCGACAACTCACTCGACAAAATTTTCTCCGAGGCCGCTCGTCTATCCGCACCAAGTTTATGCGGGGTAGCGATCCTACCTGGCCCTTCACGCTAAAATGAGCCGGAGCTGGGGAGGAAGCGGGCTGGCGCAAAAAGTCATGCAACCGCCACATGGGGGTCACGTCCGGCAGTCTATACGGGATCGATCCGAGTGGCTATGCGCACGAGCATCACAGCTCACGTAACGTGGGACGGGCTGCATGACCGCGTGCAAGTCGACTCGAGCGAGGGGGACGCGCAGCGTCCCGCGATGGTCTCGGAGCCGAAATGCTTGGCGCCTGGCGGCTAACGCCTTGGCCTGTTCTGGCAGAATCAGATTACGCGCGCCGCAACAAATAAAGTGCCCTCCGCCTCACGTCATCCTTCTGCGTTCTAATACTTGGTTTCTAATCGAGACATCGCACTGCTGTAATTCTCATTAGGAAATCCAGTCACCTTGCCAATCCGCCGTCAGCCGCCACGTGGGCGTCCGCGCGCTATACGAGCGACACGAGCGAAGTTGACGTCGGATAAACCATATTTCGATCGTTTACGCCGTTGACCGCGCCAAATCGTATGGGCATCCTGCGGCCATCCATGCGGAGTTGACCTCGTATAGCGACATACGTTCATATAACAGCGGCCAGCCTTCGGGATGCCGCTCTTGGTTCTTGACAAATCTTCCCACGACTTCGACGACTGTCGATAGACTTCTCGACGATGAGTACGGAAATGACTCCGCCAAAAGCGGGATCAGCACCTTCCGACCCACCTCGCTCCGATCTGTCTCTCATCGAACAAGGCCAGCTCACGCGTCCGACATATGACCTGAAGCCGCATCGTTCCTCCCTGCCCGACACCTTGTACATCCTCTCTTTCGCGCCGCCTGTACCCAACATCATACGCCATCCCAAGGCTTTCTTCGGCAACCCGATAGTGCTGTATTGCATCGGAACGGTCTTTGCGCTCATAGCGGGTGTCGGGCTGCCCGCGTTTGACATAGTCACTGGATGGTGGACGAACGGTGTGCAGAGCGACGAGATTTCCACGGAGGATATCATCAAGCGGGGGAGCGACGCTGGGTGGATCATGACGTTGGTGGGAGTTGTTTACCTCTTCTCATTCACGATCTTCCTGACCTGCTGTGAGTTTGGCCTTCACGTGCCGGGTCGAGCTCACTGTAGTCACTACTGCTGGCGTGAAGCTCTCCGGCGCAGTGAGGGAGAAGTACCTCGCGGCGATTATGGTACAGGACCAGGCTTTCTTTGACCGGATTGGAGCTGGGGAGGTCGTCACTCGCTCAAGCAAAGATATCGACTCGATCCGGGTCGGTCTCGGCGAACGACTAGGATACCTCTTTTGGACTCTGTCCGCCATTATCTGTGTGCGTACATGTCTTCGGGCCACCAAAGTAGCCATACGTTCATCGCTCACCGGCAGGCCTTCGTATCCGCCTTCGCTCACGTCCCGAAACTCGCCGGCGTGCTCTTTGCGCTCATCCCCACGACCATGATCATGTTCACAGTACTAGGCGCATGGTCAGAAAAGGCGCAGGACCAACGATCGCCCCTCGACGGCGCCACATCGTCCTATATCGAGCAGATGCTCTCATCTGTTCGTGTCGTCCAATCCTTCGATATGGGAAAGCACCTGCTCATCAAGCTCGAGTATACAATGTTGAAGCCCCTGCGCAAGATGTCCACCAAGGTCGCTACAAGCAAGGCGTTCGAGCAGGCTGCGGCTTATGGTGTCGCGTTTTTGGTGTACTCAATGTGCTTCTGGTACGGCGGTATCAGTGTCCAGAACGGCACGACCGTTGGGGACGTCATGACTGTGCGTAACGATTGGATGCGCTGCCAGCGTGAACTGACATGCAGACGTTCTACAACTATGTCAACCTCTTCTTCGCCTTCGCGACGGTCGTTCCCCACTTGATCGCCTACTCCACCGCCCAGACCAACCTCGCTGCTCTGCGATTGCAGATCGAGCGGATGCCGCCCATTGACGTGCGGGACAAATCCGGCCTGCAACTGGAGCACTACGAGCCGTCTTTCGAACTCGAGAACGTCACCTTTGCGTACCCCGCTCGGCCCGCCCACAAAGCACTCGACAACGTGTCGGTCACGATGCCCGCCGGGAGCTTCACTGCCTTTGCCGGTCCATCAGGTTCCGGCAAGTCTACCGCCGCCTCTTTGCTCCTACGGCTATACGATCCCAAAGTCGCCGAAGCCGCGGTGGACGCCAAAATCCTCGAGGCCATAGAGCAGGCGGAGAAGAAGGCGCTAAAGGGGAAAGGCAAGAAAGAGCGGCGGGAGATCAAGGAGAAGGGTCGCAAAGCCAAAGCGGACGAAGAGAAGAACGAAGTCGAGGGGTGCGGTGTGGTCCGCTTCGCAGGGCATGACTTGCGCGACTTCAACGTCACTTGGCTGCGATCCCAGGTCGCTGTGGTCCTGCAGAATCCTCAGCTCGTCAGCGGGACGGTCTTCGACAACGTCGTCATTGGTCTCACGGGCACCGAGCTGGAGTACCGTGCGGACGAGACGGGCCCAAAGGCAGAAGAGAGGCGGAAGATCATCGATGCGCGAGTACAGCGCGCGCTGGAGATGGCTCAAGCATGGGAGTTTGTGCAGGAACTGCCAAAGGGTCTGGAGACGGTCGTATTTGGCGGACGGACCGGTGTCCTCTCGGGCGGACAGGTCCAACGGGTCGCACTTGCTCGTGCCCTGGTTCGCCAGCCGAAATGCCTACTGCTGGACGAGGCGACGTCGGCCGTCTCTGCCGATGCGGAGCTCAAGATCCAAGAGGCGCTCATCGAGGAACAGAAGCGGACAGGGATGACCCTCATCGTTATCGCTCACCGACTGTCCACCATCGTCGCTGCGGACAAGATCGTCGTGATGAAGGATGGTCGGCCCGTTGCCAGCGGCACATACGACGCCCTCGTCGACCCTTCCTTCCCCGATCCGACCTTCCGGAGTATGGCCAACGCCAGCTCGAAGCGACAAGCCGCGTCTGCGCCCCTCAGCCAATCATCGACGCTCTCGGTCGACCAGCCCACCCCAGCCGAGAAGTCACCCGCAGCGGCCGAGATGCAGAAGACCCTCCCACCCGCTATGACGCAGACTTCGCAAGCATTCGCCCACGTCAAATACCTCTTGACCATCGCGGTCCTCCTCGGTGTAGCTGCCGGAGCCGCGTTCGTGATCGCTGGATGGCTCCACGGCCGAGCGGTCGCCGCCCTCGGTAATCCGGACCTCCCGCTTATGCGCCGCCTGGTCAACCGCTGGGCCCTCTGGTTCCTCGTTCTCGCCATATCGACATTCCTGGTCATGCTCGTCCATGTCTTCGGGCTCGAATCGTCCGGCGAAAACATCGTCTCGGAGTTCCGCCGCGAATCCGCCCGAGCCCTCATCCGGCAAGATATCCCCTTCTTCGAGAAAGAGTCCGGGGGTACCGGATCACTCACTGCCGCTGCGGCACACCACCCCTCAAACGTCGGCGCGGTCATCGGCGTGGTCCTCTCGCAGTTCGTCACGTCCTCGTCCAACCTCATCGCTACACTCATCATGTCTTTCATCCTCACGTGGCGGCTTGCAGTGATGGCTGTCCCGGCCTTGTTCGTCACGTGCATACTGGGCCTGCTCAACTTGAAATGGCTGCAGATCTTCGAGGCGAACATCACAAAGGAAGATGAAAAGCAGTCAAACTACGTCGCTGATGCGGTGAACACCGCGCAGCTCAACGCGGCGCTTACCCGCGAGAGCGAGGTACTCCGGCAGTACAACGTGAAATTCACGAACCGCGTGCTGGACCGACGATGGCTTGTCGCGGCGAGCTTTGCGCTCGCGGGGACGCAGGCCATGGTCCAGTTCTTTGGAGGGCTGTTGTTCTGGTGGGGCGCGAAGCAGAAGGCCGAGGGCAAAGTCGTGAGTCCCACGCGTAGTCTCGGTCTGATTGCATGGTAGCTGACGTGTAGAGCGTCGCGAACCTGTGGACCGTGCTCGAATCGGTCGTCGTCGCCATCTTCATCGCCGCCAAGATCCTCACCTACACCGGCGACGTTGCGCGAATGCGAAACTCGCTCAAGACGATGCAAGAGTGGCTGGACAGGATCCCAGAGGGGCAGACCAAGATGGAAGGTGGCGTGTCAGACGACAAGTCGCCCGGCTTCAAGCTGTAAATCGAGTCCTCGTCGTTTTCGATGCGAAGCTGACCAAATAGCCAAGGCGTTCAGCTACGATACCCCTCCCGGCCGGACGTGCTGGCTTTGCGAGGCGTCGATGTCCACCTCGAGCCCGGCCGATCGTACGCCTTCTGCGGGACCAGCGGCGCAGGCAAGTCGTCCATCCTCGCCCTGCTTCAACGATTCTACGAGCCCTCGGCGGGGTCCATATCGCTCGACGGCGTCGATATCCGTGCGATGGAGACGAGCGAACTGCGCGCTCAGATGGGATATGTCAGCCAGGAACCGATCCTATTCGAAGGGACTATCCGGTGGAACCTCCTTGCCGGGGCGCTCAACCCCGATACAGTGACGCAGGACGACCTAGAGTTCGCGTGCGAGCAGGCTTGTATCCTCGACTTCGTCCGGACGTTGCCGGACGGATTCGACACTGATTTGGGTATGAAGGGCGGCCGGCTCAGCGGAGGGCAGAGGCAGAGATTGTGCATCGCCAGAGCATTGCTTCGAAAGCCCAGGATTCTGCTATTGGACGGTCAGTCATGTCTGACTCGGTGGGTGTCCGAGAATGATCTGATGGCCAGAGGCGACGAGTGCGTTGGACGGACAGAGCGAGGCGCACGTGCAGCGTGCGCTGGACAATGCGTCCAAGGGACGATTGACGATCACGATAGGACACCGCCTCTCGGCGATCAAGGGCGCGGATGTCATCTTTGTGATGGAGCAAGGCGTCATCGTTGAGACGGGCTCGCATGAGGAGTTGGTGGAGAGGGGAGGGAGGTACTTTGAGCTGATTCAGGCGCAGCTGTAGACTGGGGTATAGAAGGAAAAAAGGACGATGAAAAGATCCAGACGGATCACCAGCATAATTGTCTGTATCAATAGTCTGGAGTCTTGACACCCACCTATCATGCATCGCTACTCCTCACATGAACTGATGGATCCTGAGGAGCGTGGCAAGGGCTGGCCGAGGAAGTTGCGCTGGCCGCAAGATTGGCATGGCCAGTACGATACAACTCGCATTTGTTACATATAGCCGTCGACTTGACGCATCTAAAACAACGGCACAAACAGCCCAGACGTCTTGAGGTACCCATCCCAATCCTCGAAGCTGATCCCCTCAAACTCTCTCCAGTCGAAATGCGCCAGCCGGTCCATGAGCTTCGGATCAAGGTGGTAGCGCTCTCCTAGGGTCGCTAACAGTCGCGTGCTTCGCTCAACGTTGGCGCCAAGCGCGCACCCTGCAGCCCAGCTGAGGGGCAGGAGGAGCCTGCCGTCAGCGCTGGTCTCCCGGCAGTCATGTCGGCTTTCGCGCCGACTTTGCAACTCACCCGGCGTGCATACCCCGCGAGAGCGATTCGTCCACGACCTCGAGGATGGTCAACACGTGTTCCTGGCCCCTGGCGTCCTGGAGTTTCTCCGATCCGACCGCCATAAGCTTGACGAAAAGCTCAAGACATGCCCGGAATGCCAGTGAGCACAGCGTCACCTGTGCGGGAAGCGGCATCATCTGCAGGTCAGACCATGTCTACCAAGATTACAGAGATTGGCCACGACATGGGTGCGACCTGCCCCCGAGCGTTGCACTCACCATGAGTGCGTTGCGAGTGATCGCGGCGTGGCCCAGTACGTCCCGACACTTATCCCTCAATCTCGTCGTCCGCATCATGATGTTGTCCCGGAACTGCCGGTATCCGGCCTTCTTATTCTGCTCGCGAAGAAGCTCGACCCGGCGGAACTCGTCCGCGATCATGACGACCTAATGTCAACGAGGTGGTCCCAGCCGTTACCAACACCGCTACACACTTGCGCGCCGATCTTCACCGCCTCGCGATCCCAGCCAAACACGACGTGCAGACTATCATTCGGCTCATCTGCAATCAGCACCACATCACGCGTGGCACGCTCGGCGTACGTGTAGGGTCCACGCTCAACCACTCGTTCTCCCATGACAAGATCTGGGCCGGTCCGAAAGTCGTCAACATTGCGGTGATTTCGACACACGCCATCTGCTCCACCAAGTACCGCCTATGCGGACTAGGTCGTTGGGCGATGAAGCCCGCCGGACCGCCCGCCGCGGAGATCATAGTCCCAGCAATCTTCAGCGGCTCTTCCCATTCGTACGAGCCAGACAAGCGCTACTGTCAGCGAAACACTCCATGCCTCGACGCCGATACCGTGCCCGTAGTCCGTCCACTCACATCGCGAAAGGAGATAGCCAGTACCGTGCCGAGCATGAGATCCGCGCTGTCGTCCGCACACCCACCCGCCTCCTGGCACATTCGCAATAAGCGCGTGGCCGAGTCTCGCTGGTCCAAGCTTGTGGTGTACATAGCGTTCTCGTTACGGTTGGCCAAGGAGTGATGTATCCGAAAACCGATATCAAGCGATGCGAGAGACAAGATGGCGTAACGAAGAGCATCGTACGCCGCATCCTGTCCAAATGCGGGCCCAAGGGCCATGGCGGATAGCCGGCACAGCCATGGATTGGTTGCTGGCGAGGTGGGAACGACCACGAGGGAATTGACGGTCTCGGTGAAGAAGTGACGATACTGGTGTGAGTCTTGCCAGACCAGGCAGTACGACCGACACCCACCTGCTGCCTTTGCTCTGAAGTGATGAAGTAGCATGCCAGCGCGTCTGGTTGATGCAACGGCGCCAGCATCAGATTGGCGGGCATCAAGGTCGACTGGCCCAGCGGTAGGATGACATCCTGCGAGGTGTCGTTCATCCCGGGAAAAGCTGACCACCCCATCGTATGGGATGAGACAAGCTGCCAGGATGTGTGTTCTGGTGTCGAGTCTGTCGACTCGGATGATCCCGGCCGGGCGGCACCGCATGATAAGACCTCGGCTGCGGTCGCGAGAGGGCGGGAGGGGTCGAAGGGATAAATGGATTCGAAGCTTGTGGTGGGGATGGTGGGCGGAAATGATGACAGATCCAGGTATGTTGGGCGAGGTCTGGTTGTTGACTGCGGTACCGGAAGGGGGGTCGTTGTGGGCGGAGGAGGCGGAGCCGAGCTGGGAAGCAAGGGACCCGCGGGCAGGTCTGGCAACACGGGCGGGAAGGTCGACATGGCCGAGAAGAGGGCGTCAAAATCCCAGGAAGACGGGGATGCGAGTGGAGGGCGATTACTCGTTGTAGGCACCGGTGTAGGGAGTTGTGAAGGGAAGACGAACGCCGTGGAGTACGGGTTATTGCTCGGAAGGGCAGAGCTCGGCGGTGGATCCGTAGCTGGGGAGGCCATCGAGGTTGGTGCGGCCGGATGTCCTGCTTGAGCATTGTACATCGGGCTGGCGCTTGTGGAAGAGCCGTCGTGCTCAGACGTAGGCGATCCATGATGCTCGGGACCGTCGTATATGCACTGGACGTGAGCTCAGCAGGGGAGAGCGGCGTGTCCTTGCTCGAGACGCACCTCGGCTGCACAGCCCATCCGGATACAACCCCCACACACTGGCTTGCCCTCATCGCACCGCACGCGCCTGGTCTTGCACTTTTGACACCCTCTCCTGGATCGCTTGTGGAACTTCCTCAGCCGGCCATCGTCCTCGATTGCCGTGTAGGCACAAGGTCTCCCCCGACCTTTGCAGTTGGAGCACGGGTTCTGGTGGTCGCATTTGATCTTGGACAGGCGACACTGGTCGCAGGGGAACGTGGTCGGGTCCAGGACCGACCTGGCCCGTTTCGTCGGCATGCACGGATTTGTGTATGCGATCAAGCCGCTTCAGGAGCCAAGGTCAGCTGAGTTCTGACATGTGTAGGTAGCAGTGTGAGGTCTGAAGGCGATGATGGGACGATGAGTCATGCGAAAATAACGCCAAGACTCAACACATGAGATCTCGCTCGTATAACCCTCCTCGAGCCCTGCCAACTACGCAGACGTCTGACCGACCAACATTGGGCACGGGGTGACTGTCGGCATGCCACGTCTGTCATCATCGCTCTGCGCAAACGATCAGTCTTGATTCTGAGGACATCGAGGAACGGTTAACATCACAGCGATCCAGCTAGGCGGGCAGCAAGGATGAACGCGGCGCCGGTAATATTCTCTGACCAAGGGTCGCCCCTCCTCATCATCTTCTCAAAACTGACTCCTGCCTCCCATAAGCCCTCGAGGATAATCGGGCATCCCTTCTGGCATGATTCAGGAGCTTAAACAGCTGTACAAGTGAGCATCGTCGATGCGTCGATGCGAATGCGTTCGGTGTCCATGCTCGAAAATGCCCTAGTCTGCAAGCACAGCCCAACTACTCGGCTTCTCGGGCATCCGGCGAAGCATGACACGCCGATGATTGCTCCAAACACCTTTGACTACGCGTTTCAACCTTGCTTACAGCTATCGACACTTCTGATACGAACGACCCGCGTCTTCTGCAACTACGCAATCCACCAACATGGGCGCCAAGAAGACACTCAGCTCCGCCATTGCGATCTACCAAGCCGTCGCTTTCCTGCTGATCGGTCTACCCAGCTTGACTCGTCGTTGCCCTACTTCCGTTGCACAGATCATCGACAACTTACACGCCGGCGAGGCCCAAGCGTAAGTCCCCGTGGTCTCAACAACACAGGCGTGGACTCCTTACTGACGGTGACGAGCGAGATCGCTAAGCCTGCAGATGGCAGACCTTCGGACTCCGCGGTCACGACGCGGTTCAAGCTATTCAGATGGCTGGTTCGGTCTACATCTCGGGCTTGCTCCTTGTCCCCGGAGGCCGAAGATTGGGTTTACCGCTGGCGGTGCTGGCGTTCCTGTGGGGCGCATGGGTTCTGCACTGTGGAGGAGGGAGCGCCTCGGTCGGGCTCGTCCAGGCGGGATTGGCGGGACTCGCGTTGGCTTGGGATGGAGCGTGACTTTGCGGCCGCGGAGGGGTAGAATGAGTCGGAAGTACGTCGCGAGCCATAGATTCATGCAAGAATACTTCAGCTCTACGACCGGCCACCGGCAAGTGACTTGAGTCTACGAATCGTTTTCGAACACCGCCGCTCGAGGTCTTACCCATACAAAGGATGATCAGCGAAACACCTAGAACTCTCGGCCAAGCTCGAGCCGAGCTCTGTGCTACCTACCCTTGACTGTCGTTATAAGATACCTCCATCATCATTGACTTGCCCGTCAGCCGAATGATATGGCAATAGAGACGAAGACCACAAAGATTGCCGCGACGGCCGATATGAAGGCCACCGCCAAACCGACCGCTACGACGAAGGATACGATTTCATTATGGTCAAAGCCTCAATCCATGTGGACGTCTTTGGTGAGTTGATCCCGAGTTTACGACCCTGATAACCGGACTCTGATTGTACAGACGAAGAAGCTCAAGGGGTGGAAGACCGGTACTAGCTCTAGGTACACGAAAATGAAAACGGATACCTCGAAGTGGGTGTCCGACAAGAACACCAAGCGGAGAAAGAAGTGGATTGACTTCACAAACAGTATCAAGAGCGGGTGGACGAGCACCAAGAAGAAGTGGAACAAGTTCCAGAGTCGGCTGGTGAGCTCGTCGGTGGAAGAGAAAGTCCAGGATTGACAGGCAGACAGGTCGGGTCACGAATGAGACCACGACAACGCCTGTCGTCGGCACCGAGGTGAAGACAGCCGAGAAAGCAACGGCAGCCTCCAATACCACGCAACCCCGCAAGACGGCGCAGACCAAGGCCGAGGAGGACACTCAGCCAAAGGCGAAACAGAAGGTTTGTGGTGCCCGAGAGCATTGAGGTGTGTTTTGACAAGAGGCCCGGAAGCCGGCCGCGACTACGGCCCCTACGGTCGGTACAGCCCCTTTTGCAGGGACCGCACCCACAAACGGCAGGGAGCCTCCCACAACAGTTGCGACTGCTACGCCAGCCGAGTCCACCGCCGCACTGAAACCCCCCAATTCGTCTCCTCCAGCCAACAAGACCGCTGGCACAACCGCAACTGTAGGGCGAGCCACAACGGATTCGAAGGCAGCCAAGACCACAGGGGAAACCGTCGCAACGAGAGCCATCAGGGAGCCCAGAAGGGCCAGGGAGGGCAATGCTGGCAAGGCTGCGACGCCGAAGGCAGCAGCATCGACCAAGGCGAAACCCGCGGACCGCGTCAGTACCTCGGCGGGCGGCGGGTCAGGGACGACGAAGGCCGGCTCAGAGGCTAAGAAGAGCCGCCCTCCCCCCGAGGCCAGCTCCGCAGCAGCTTGAACGCCAGGGGGGTCGGGCAGCGAGGATCAACAGATGGCGACCGCGGGCATCCTAGATAGTGGTGCGCACGTGGTGTATGCCTCTTGTCGCAGGTCGCCCTCGAAGTGGAGTGGAGGGTCGCAGAGGCTGATTTGGGCGGCGATCGGTCGCGTGCGGTGCGCTTTAGCTCAATTCATGAATGTCCTGTACGATCTCTTCGTTAGTGGCGCCCTTCTACATCTTGCCACCAGGCATGCTCTCGATTATATATTCCGGCTCTCGCTGACGTTTGATCGCCCTCGCCTTGATCGGTGCCAACTGCGGCGCAGCCAGAATAGCCGCTGCTGGAATCGGGCCTGCCTCGGATGCAATTTGCCACCCGGTGAATGATCCAGGTCCAACGAGTGACGTCATGACGTCATATTACAAAGATGCCCGGCTCGATTGGATCTGGGCTGAGTCACAAACTCAGGTCCCGGACAACGACGGCCGGGGAATAATCGCCAGGGCATGCATTTGTCGTCGTAGGCTAGGCAGACTGGCTGCCCCCGTATAACCTATCCTCGTTGCGATCCCACGATCGAGTCTGATCATCATCTTCACCGCATACCCCACCACAATGTCAGCAGCAAACGGCGTCGCCAACGGAACCAACGCCAACGGCCTCAATGGCCAGCACCCAGGAGCTGGTTTGCTCAAGGCGTACAACGAGGACGCCGACACAAAGTCTGCCGATGCGTGCGTTGCCACCTTCCACTGCGGTCCCGATCGGACCTCGGATCGTGATTTAGAGCTCACAGCCAGCGTGTACACAACCAGCAACGGTGTGCCAGTCCCTCATCCCTACGCGACGCAGCGAGCGGGCTTCGATGGACCGCTCCTCCTCCAGGACTTCCACCTGATCGACCTGCTCTCCCACTTTGACCGAGAGCGGTGAGTCGGCGGTTGAACCCTGATCGACGGCAGGCATTCGGGGAATGAGCTGATCGCAGAATCCCCGAGCGAGTCGTCCACGCCAAGGGATCCGGCGCACACGGTACCTGGGAGTGCACCGATGGGCTCGAGGACCTGTGTATGGCCGACATGTTCAAGAAGGGAACCAAGTGTCCCGTCACCGTCCGTTTCTCGACCGTCGGACGCGAGTCTGGATCGAGCGATCTCGCTCGAGACCCGCGAGGTTTCTCCGTCAAGTTCAAGACGCAGGAGGGAAACTGGGACTTTGTCGCCAACAACACTCCGGTCTTCTTCCGTACGTGCCGCTGCTCTCTCGATGGTCGTGTAGCGCTGACGGGCAGTTCGAGACCCGGCCAAGTTCCCACACTTCATCCACACCCAAAAGCGTGACCCCGCCACGCACCTCTCGGGCGATGACGACTCGACGGCGTTCTGGGACTACCTCAGCCAGAACCCCGAGTCCATCCACCAGGTCATGATCCTTATGTCGGACCGGGGTATCCCGGCCGGATGGAGATTCATGCACGGATACTACGGCCACACGCTCAAGATCGTCAACAAGGAGGGCGAGTGGGTGTACGCGCAGTTCCACCTGATCTCCGACCAGGGCATCAAGAACTTCACTAATGACGAGGCCGCTGCCGAGTATGTGAAACTTGGCTACATGAGATAAGCGCTGATGTCCAGGTCGAACGACTATGGACAAAAGGACCTGTACAAGGCAATCGAGCGGGGCGAGTACCCGTCCTGGACCATGCAGGTGCAGGTCATGACGGAGAAGGAGGCCGAGGAGGCTTGGACTCAGAAGCGGATCAACGTGTTCGACCTCACCCACATTTGGCCGCACAAGGACTACCCGCTTCGCACGATCGGCAAGTTCACCCTCGATCAGAACGCCAAGGTGAGTCTGCGCGCAGATGACAGTGCTACAGAATCTCATGGCCAGAACTACTTCGCCGAGGTTGAGCAGGCCGCGTTCAACCCATCGCACATGGTGCCCGGAATCGAGCCCTCGGCGGACCCGGTCCTGCAGTCGCGACTGTTCTCGTATCCTGACGCGCACCGACACCGAATCGGCGTCAACTACCAGCAACTACCCGTCAACCAGCCGCTCGTCCCGTACAAGATGGCCAACTTCCAACGCGATGGAAGCATGGCGTTCTTCAACCAGGGCGGCCGACCAAACTACCTCTCGAGCATTGCGCCCATCGGCTTCAACAAGCCAGCTTACGATCTCAACAAGGTGCACGGCAAATTCGTCGGCGAGGCGGTGTCGTTCTTGTCCGAGATCAGGCCCGAAGACTTCAACGCCCCCCGTAACCTGTGGCAGAAGGTGTTCAGCAAGGAGGAGCAGGACCGCTTCATCGAGACTGTCTCGGGTCACCTCGGCAACTGTACCGACAAGGAGATTATCAAGCGACAGATCACGATCTTCCGAGAGGTCTCGCCTGATATCGCTGAACGACTCGAGAAGAACCTGGGCGTCAAGGGCGAGGCGACCATTGAGGGTATCGTCTTCAACGGAACGCACAATGGCTTCGGCAAGAAGACGGGCGCAAATGGGTTGAAGGTTTCGGACGTGAACTTTGACAACGGCGCGCCTAGGCCCGCGACCAAGGTCTAGTGGGTGATACCAAGTATCGAATGAAAAGGTGATCAATGGAGACGAATAACTGTATATATGGGCATTTGTGTAGCCATGCTGCGGATATGTGATGTTTGGGTCGTCCTGTGCCGCGGTAGCACGTGCCGCATTCAGTGTTTGAAGCACGGCTGGAGGTTGAACGACACTGTGCCAACGCATACCTCCGCTCACCTCGATGCCGAAGCTTTAGTGCGTCTTCCCGCTCCTGCAACCTGCTCCGTTCATTCACGCCGCATCAAAAGCGATGCCATCGTCTTCCAGCATCAGTGGCCTCCCTCAGACGCTGTCTACTGCTCACCGTTGCGCACGCGTTGTATCGCATCACCAGCATCGACACTTCGCTCGCCATTTCGGAGCCCCGCACATTATCCGCCGTGACATCATCTCATTACGCATTTCTCCTCCACCTTCCGCTATCCAACCTCATTCCTCCCGCATACAAACCAGTATCCAAACACTCGGCGCATCACCGATATTACCAAGCATGACCTTTCCAACCTCAGTCCTCATTGTGGGCGGCTCAGGGGGCCTCGGCTCCGCCCTCGTCAAGCAATACGCCAAAACCATAGGCGGAACGAACGTCTTCGCGACGACACGATCGCCCGCCAAACCGGGCCAATTCCCCGAGGGGGTGAATGTGATCGAGGGAATCGATGTGTCTCAGAAGGAGAGCGC
This sequence comes from Papiliotrema terrestris, assembly GCA_019857685.1. Taxonomy (NCBI): domain Eukaryota; kingdom Fungi; phylum Basidiomycota; class Tremellomycetes; order Tremellales; family Rhynchogastremaceae; genus Papiliotrema; species Papiliotrema terrestris. The sequence continues at coordinate 23,272 of JAHXHD010000294.1, read as the reverse complement.
GGGACAGATAGTGGACGGGCTCAAGGGCCGCACCGTACAGGTTGCGATCTACGTTTCGGGCATACTTAAGCCGGAGGTGCGTTCCACTCTGTGCGATGCGGAAGCTATGCCCGCGCGGACAGGGACGGTGGAACAACTGTGGTGGAGGAGGAGGGGACGGAGAGGCTGAGCGAGGACTGCTGCTGATAGACAGGAGTTCGGCAAGTCGAACTGGGACGACGAGGTCGCGATGTACACGATCTGCTCGATCGCGCCGGTGAGTGAAAGCTCTAGGGCGTTTTCGGAGTAAGCTAATGCCGCAGGTGTTTGTCATCGAGAAGCTGTGAGCAAGCTGGGAGTGCACCCAGGCAGAACTGACGCATCTGCAGTGTGATGTCGTCGGCGTTCGCGCCCGACGCAAAAGTCATTCTCCTCACGTCCGAGGGCGGGTCCATCGCGCTCAGGACGGAGGGGGAAGGCGGGGGCATGTTTGGGCACCATGGAAGCAAAGCGGCTGCGAACATGGTCGGACACCTGCTGAGCTATGACCTGAAGGAGCTGGGTATCCCTATTGCTATGATCCACGTGAGTGCGGCGTGACGGGCGGCTGAATGGACGATGCTGATGGGCAGCCCGGCTTCCTCAAAACCGGTGAGTGCGGCACGAGGCAACTGCCCGAAATCGGACTACCGCGGTCCATTCCGCCCCGCATAGCGGTCATGCCAAGTGCACGCGGCTGACGCGCGCAGAGATGACAAAGGGAGCGGGTATGGAAGAGTTCTACGAGAAGATGGGCGGTGTGTTGATCTCGACTTTCATAGAACACTGGCTCATCCCAGCGGTCACGCCCGAAGAAGCCGCAGTACCATTTGCAGACTTTGTCGAGAAGCTCGATATGAGCATGACGGGCAAACACTGGGCTCCGAGTGAGTGGATCGGAACTCGAGAGTTTGGGTATTGTAACAAGGCTGACGTCCAGTGGGAGGCAGGTAAGCAGCCGGCGCCAGATCCGTGTGTCAATGCTGACGCGTCCAGGGGCATTGGGAACGCCGAGGAAGTCTTGGGCAAAGAAGCCGCCAACCAAACCACACCCTTGGAGCTGCCGTGGTAGGGCGTCAACAGATCTCCATCTTCACTCAATGCGAGTCGCCGATTGGGCGCCCGAGCCGCCGCAGCGTCGTACATGACAGCTAATCCATCCCATGTATACATCTTCCGTCAAGATTAGCTCAGGCTATGCTTCGTCCAGTACGCAATGCGTGACTCCCGCCATGGCATCTCATGTGAAACGGCCCAGATTCAAAACGCGCCAGGCACCGACCGAGCGTGTTTTGGCAAATGGCTCACCGACTGAGCCCTTTCCCGTCGTCTGCTGCGGGCCGTCCGCGAATCAGCTTGCATGGCTGACCGTCCACGTTAAGGTCTCAGGCAATGCCAAAGGATGCAGCAATGGCCTCAAGCCGGTTCGGGCCAATGGGCAACACCCGAAGCGGCACATGTCGCGATAGCCAAGTCGACCGGTCGCCAAGAGCTGTGTAAAGGATGGGCGGGTCAAGCTTATATATGATGGGAAACAGGGGCTGATCCTGGACTCATCACGCTTCCGACCTCCCCCACACGACAGATCCAGCGTTCCTCCGTGTAGCGAACACCTTCGACCCTCCCCCTCCCCAAATACTCACGTTTATCATTTCACAACAGACGGTCTTCACCATGGACATGGGCGGAATGGACCACGGCAGTGGCGGGTCAACGGACGCCGCTCTGCCGTCCTGCAAGAGTGAGTACCACGTCGCGACCGGCCTGTATCACCCCTGACACCAGTCTCGATGCTCTGGAATTGGAACACCGTCGACTCGTGTTTCCTCTCGTCGACATGGCACATCCGCTCGAAAGGGATGTTCGCCGGATCCGTCATTGGCGTGTTCCTGCTCGTCATCGCCATTGAAGCCGTTCGCCGAGGGGCTAGGGAGTACGACCGATACATCAGCCGAAAGGCGCTTGCCGCGACTTCGCCTTTAGCTGCGGCTCCAGGGGAGGCGGGGACGAGCTCGCCGGGGGTGGGCGGTGTGGCCAAGGGTGCGATTGCTTCCTCGCCTTATGACGCGGCATGTGCGCCGCAACCGTGAGTCACTTGACGCCGCCGCTCTCTCGGCTCGGAAAGGGGGCAGGGCTGATGGCAGGTACACACCGAGCTGGGTGCAGCAGCTGCTCCGAAGCTTCATTTACGGCTCGCAGTTCACCGCGTCTTTCCTAGTGTAAGTACCATCGTTTGGTTGCCGAGAGCTGTGTGGATTGACCCGCAGAATGCTCTTGGGGATGTACTACAACGGCTACATCCTCTTCGCGATCTTCATCGGCCACACCGTCGGGTACTTCCTCTTCGGGCGAGACACCTGCGCCGGCGGCATTCACCCAGAGGGCACGGGTTCCGGTCATTGTTGTTAGATTCCCAAGGGAGAGTTGAAGATAGGTGGTAGTTCTTAATTATGACCTGTGATCGACCGTTATGCACTACTCTGCGCGAACGCGAACTTCCATTCTAGCTGCGAGCACGGTACACTTGGTCCTTCATATAGTCGGTAGTAGCGCCCTGAACCCGGAGCACCAGGTGCATCTGCCATCCAGAGCTCGAGCCCTTCGTCACGCCACGGCTATTTCCCTAGACTCGCCCGCCAGTGCTTGTCATACAGCTTGCTCGTTCTGGCATCAGATCCCGCTTCGTCATGTTGATGATGAGTTGCTCACGCTATCAACGCCGCTGTCAACCCCGCAATGCATTGGACCGGTTCCGCAAACCACTTGACGTCGAAGACGTCATACGCTGTGCGTGAGCAATCTGTCCCGCTCGTTCCGAGGCCATACGCACAGACAAAGACCAGATCCGCCAGCAGTTTCCGGTTCGTCCACTCCGCGTCCGACAAGTCGCTCCTTGCCTTGGCTTCGTCCGGCGGTAAAACGCTCGCGCTGAACGCGGGCTGCGTCTGCAAGGACAGCTTGGCCCGCAGATTCGGCAATGTCTTGAGATGCAGCTTGTACAGGCCCATGAGCGTCGTCAATAGCCAGAACCGACTGTCCATGAGCACACACGCACATCATACAACAATCATCGTCTGCACCCACTTTGACCACTCGTCCGCGCGGCTGCCGAGGCGTTTGTTGACGATCCCCAGCTTGCCAAGACAGTATATATCGTCCGACAGCGCCGACAGGAGGTCGATCAGGTGGTTGATCATCGTCGAGGCGGACATGGGCTTCGGGGAGAGGAGGTCCGTAAGCGGATGTAAGGGGTTGAGAAGCAGCAAGCATTTGCGTGTGAGGGATAGAGACGAGACGGCGATCTTCATCCGTTTCGAATTGGATCTGAACCATCGTGGGAGAGGCCTGACCGCGCCGATAATGGAGAGGAGGTACAGGTATGTCCGAAGCGAGTACTGGACGCATTTCTTGAATCAGCGATGTGTCCAGGTCGAACGGGTAGCTATCATCCCCCGGGACGGCGCGACGCGAAGTGCTGAGAGCAAACTCACTAGGACCTTGTCCCGCCCTTTGCTCGTGTCCATCAGGTCGGCCCATACAGCCGTGGGCATCGGCGCTCGCTTCCCCACCGAATCCTTCTTATCCTGAACATCGCGAATCTCGACCGTGCGGCGTATGTCCTTGCCCGCCAACGCGCTCGCAATCGTCGCAGGGGCCACAGCGATCCTAGATGGTCCAGCGGGACTCGAATCGACTCGCCGCGTCAGGCTCCCTTCTCCGCCGATCCATCCCGTGAGATCCCTGCCGGTCGACCGGTATCCCTCGCCCGCCTGACCAGTACTGCGCTCGGAGTCGGGCTCCATGCGCCAAGACCCCTCCAATCCTGGTATGCTGCTATCCACGCTCATGACGTATCGGGCACGTCCGAAGTCCACTTCGTAGCTCTGAGTATTGGCGGTTGACCCGGTGGAGAAGTGCAACTCGGCCGACGTCAAGGACGGATCGGTCCAGGGATCGGGTGTGACGGGCGGGAAGGGCGACGTGGGACTGTCCGAATTCGGCGGTGACGGCGGGGCGATGTATGGCGTGTTCTTGGTCGGTGTAGGGCGCACTGATCTGCGTTTAGATGATGGCGATGCAGGTGAGGGAGGATGAGGGTATGTGGAAGCCATGTGGGCTGTTGCGAGTAGATCGACGACCGTGTCAACAACCAACTCGACCTGACGTGACGTGACCGCGACTTTTCAGTTTGAGCCGGGTAACCGGTCAACACACACCCACACCCGCACACCACTCATTCGTCCCGCGCGATAAACTAGCACTTTCCCAGCGGATAGCATAGAACTCGATATCTCCAAGGAGGATCACAGAAAGACGTCGGCACCTAAAATGACCTCGCGACTCAACGGCGCGCTGTCACCGCTCAATGCGAGTTCACGCTCAGGAGCATCATCACCTCCACGCCAGCGGTGGGTGTGCAAGATCATCACAGCCGGCTCCTGGCCTAAACTCATTCCCCATGGTTTCCTTTAGTCTCTTCCGGGTCTGTGCATCCCGCTCGCGACTGACGACAGCTTCCCAGATGATCAAATACGGCCATACATGCGAACGGTACGTGCGCTTGGCCTCAACTGACTTGCGGAAGGTCTCAAGACTGACGGCTAGGTCCTGACGAAGACGTTGACGGGCAAGCTTCGGTCAGCGACAGCCATGACGACTTTCTGATGCGGCAGGTGCAACATGGGACCCCACCGACAAAGCGAAGATGTCGTCGTATTCGAAGGAGATATCGGACGTGAGTGCTGGCGGCTTGCCGTCTGCTCAGAGTGCGAGCCCTTTGCCGTGTCTGGACCGTCTCATTGAACGCAGCTGACTGATAGCGAGTCAAGCAACGCATGATTGAGATCGAGCCGAGAGGTTTCAAGTACATCGTAACCACCTCATTATCGGAAAACTTGGGCCAGGCTGGGCGGTGCGTCCTGCTCCCGCATCTACCTTTCCGTCCAGGCCGAGACGCGCTGACTAGCAGAGCGGACTTGTCGTGTCATTGGGAGGACACAGACGTGGCCATTCAAGAGATGTTTAGTAATGTGAGCTATCCCCTGCGTCCTCCCTCCGTGGAAGGAAATCGGCTGAGACGGCAGGACTCGATCATCCTCGTCTGCCTCGCCTTCGCCGTACGGGTGATATAGACCCTTCATACCGGATCCACACGCCAAGCACGCTACGCCGATAATGTCTGATGACCAAGCTTTCATGATGCCACAACATGCATATCTCGTATCCCGAGCCAGCTGCCGCCGACACGCGTGCTGCACGCCCGGATCCGTTGCACCGATTACAAAGGCTCAATGTCAGGCTTTGGTCCGAGGGGCACCACCCTCGTCGGGTTGATCTGGCTGTGCGAGTAGTAGTAGTGCTCCTTGATGTCTGGGCGTCAGCATTGAGTAAATCGGTAGGCAGATGGGGACACGTACGTTCAAAGTTGGTCGTATTCTTGAAGGCGGGGTAGTTCCAGTACAGGTTCTTGAGCCACCTGTTGATCTGCGGGTAGTCGTGTCGAACTGGACGTCAGCTACGTTACAGTGACGTCAAGTCCGTCGCGCCACTCACTCGTGCCCAAGTTGCACTTGAAGTGCCCGTGGTAGACCGGGTCGAACCGCACAATAGTGGTGTACAGCCTACGGTCAGAGTCGGCACGTCCACGCACGTCTGAGCGACTCACCTGACATCCGCCTCGGTCAATCGACCGCCGATCAGGAACTCCCTCCCGTCGCTCAGAATCTTCTCCAGCCGGTCGAGCGCCTTGAAGAGCGGCACCACCGCCTTCTCATACGCCTCCTGCGTCGTGGCGAATCCGCTCTTGTACACCCCGTTGTTCACGTCGTTGTACACCCATTCGTTGAGCTCGTCGATCTCTTGTCGCAGCTGAGCCGGGTACAGGTCCAGCTCCTTCTCCTTGCCCGAGAGCAACGAGTTGAAACCGGTGTTCAGATCACGGATGACCTCGCTCGACTCGTTGTTCACGAGCGTCTGGTTCTTCGTGTCCCACAAGACGGGCACGGTGAAACGCGCATCGTAGTCCGGTTGCGCCTTGAAGTACAGCTCGCGCAGGTATCCGAAGCCGTGGAGCTTGTCGGCGGTCGCGGCGGGGAATGAATCGAACGAGTGAGCCGATGCGGGCGCGGGGTCCTTGGCCGCGTTCTCGGGCGTGACGAAGTGCCAGCCGCCTTCGAGCATGTGCGGGTGGACGGTGGAGACGTCTGAGGTGAGCTACTCGCCCCTTGTACCGTCTATGCACTGCTTGATGCGGCTCACCAATGGCGTCCTCGAGACCCTTCAGACTTCGAACGATCAGGGTACGGTGCGCCCACGGGCAGGCGAGGGATACGTAGAGATGATATCGCCCTGTGTATCAGCAGTGTCCAGGAATATTTCAACCAGGCAGCCGGCGACGCCGAATCATCGGCACAGCGGGATTGGAGGCAGACGATGCGACAGATCGCAGGCGCGGAAGTGCCAGACGTCACACTCACCCTTCTCCGGCGCGAACTTTCCGCCCTCCTCGATATGGTCGCGGAAGCTGCTGACCTGGCGCTTGAATGATCCATCACCACTCGCCCATTTCGTGATCTTGTCGGGCATTGTGTTCGTAGACGCGAACTGTCGTTTGTTGGAGGCGGAAGCTGTCCTTAAGGCCGGGGTGTATGTGTTCCGCAAAGTGCGGCAAAGGCTCATGCGGTGGGTGAGTGGTCGTTTGGTTGTTGGACCGCTCTGATCTCGGAGACTCGCCTATATATAAGGGCTCTGAGATGGACCAGGGCTGATGAAGACGAGGGAATGCTGACTGATGAAGCAGACGATCGAGATCGCTCTCCAGCGAAGACGTGTCTTCAAACGTCATGGCGTCGCTCGTTCCGCTCGGTTATTGCAGTCAGCCTTGGGAACCGACTACCACATCGGGCAATTCATTCGTCCAGTTCTTCGGGGAGGCGAGCGAGGACGCGTCCACATGGGAGCAGCTCTTCGGCTTACCAAGTCTTCCTCGGAACCACGCACAGCTGACTTCGCCCTGTCTGCTGGACAAACTCATGCTCCAGGCTGATCCGCGTCTCACGGGAAGGCCACACCGTGCCGTCGTGATCGCAGCTGTCGAAATCTTGGGTGGGATTCCACGTCCAAGAACTTGGAAGGCTCCCTCACCGGCATACACCCCACTATCGCCCGCGGCACAGTATACACACCAGTATGCGTATCCGCCTCAGTGCCTCAAGTTCCCGGTCGAACGTTGGAAGTCCAACCTCTCGGTTCTGTCGAGCGTTATCTCGCACCGGCGGCAACAGCCGGGTTCGACCAAGGTCCGAAGCGGCACAAGCTCCGGCCGGCAAAACATGAAATCACTCGCGCAAAACCGGCCTGCGTCTGCATGGTCAACGAGTCTCGCACACTTCTGGCGACATCGCACGGGCAAATGAGCTTATCGTGGATGTTCCGGGCAGGTGCGGCGGCAGGAGAATTTGTCAGGGAGGGCGACTATGTCAGAAGGTCGGCGCAGGCAGGGTATAAAGGCTGCTCAACAGCGCCGTGTGATCACGATTGACATCTCGCATTCCCTCGCTGCTTATCTGTGCAAATCCCCGCCCTCCTCTTGTGTATAGCCGCTCCGTAGCTCCCAGTCTTTGACGCTGTGATTGCAACACTCAACATGCCGATCGCTGTGCACCCAAAACCCAAGGTCCTGTTCATAGGCCACTCGTCCGGCTCGCCAGGGCACGATGCGAAGATCCGAGAGGTCGCCGAGGTGCACTGTATCACGGGCATGTCGTATGAGGAGAGCATCCCGGTCATCGCGGACGTCGTGGAGAGGCATGGACCGTTCGTTGCTTTCGGCGTGAGTCTGCCACACAGACGGTCTTCCGGACGTACAGCACTGATGGTAGGGCTTGTTCGTGCTGGGCGACAAGTTCCCCATGAAATGGGACTCAAGGCTGCTGGGACCGCTGGCGCCTGACTGCAAGGTGTATGTCGGCCCGGGTGCAGGGTACGACAAAGTCGACGTTGATTGGATCACCAGCACGTGAGTGGCACAACGTCGATCGGTACGAGTCACTGATGCCAGCGGAGCATACTACGCAAACAGTCCGCTCGCCGTCGGGCGACGAACGGCCGACGGAGCGCTTATGCTGATCCTCGCAACCATGCGAGGTCTTACGCCTCACGTGAGTCGTCCTTCCCTGCCGCGAAACCATGCTGACCCCAAGGACCTGTCGGTGCGAGGTGGTAAATGGCGGGACATGTCCGTTCGCTCGATCGACTGGCGTTCAGCGACTGTCGGCATAATCGGTCTGGGCAACATCGGGCAACAGGTCGCAACAATGTGCTCTGCGCTCGGTATGACCATCATCTACACCTCGCGAAAGCGCAAGGCAAATGTACCGTTCGAGCATGTCAGCCTGGAAGAGCTACTGGCGAGGTCGGACTGCGTGGTGCTCTGCTGTATGTTGAACGAGGAGACGAGGGGTCTTATGAACGCGGAACGGTTTGGAATGATGAAGGAGGGGAGCGTACTTGTCAACGTCTGTTAGTGACCAAGCGGGCATCCCATCAAAGTACCCGCTGACGACAGCTCGAGGTCCCGTCGTGGTGGAACAAGACCTAGTTGACGCGCTGAAAGCTGGTCGGGGTGAGTCTGCGAAACCTCCGTCAGCCTAGCGGTGCTGATAGGCAGTGATGCGCGCCGCCCTGGATGTGTTCGAGAACGAACCCGAAGTCCACCCGGGCCTTATGTCCAATCCGAATGTCGTACGTTTATTCCACGTGTGGAGCGGCACTGCTTACCCCAGACTCTGTCGCCGCATGTTGCACCCGCCCCAGACTCGATGGGCAAGGGCATGAACAGCGAAGTCATCGACAACATCCTACACTATCTCGAGCACGGTATCCCCGAGTCGCCAGTCAACGTCAAGGAGCTCCAGGCGCGCGCGGAAGCGAACATCGCGGTCGAGAAGGATATCAGCAAGCACGGTGCCACGGTCGAGGTCGTCCAGGCCGACTCGCCGGTACGAATTGAAGTATGACGACCCTCCCTGTTGATTTTGACCGCCGACCCCGGACGCTGTATCTGTAGCTTGTGTATGTACAGACTATTCCAGGACTCGGGTTGTCGCCGTGACCACCCGGGGGCAAGTGAGACATCGTATCGACCAAAGATTCTGAGGGCCAATTATTCCTTCCGGCCAGCCGAGCACGCCCGTTGACCTCGCAGCGCTCCAGGCGGCCAGGTTCACCTCAATGTGAGCACGTTGTTCGTATGCAGGCCGGCCATAGACCTGCCGGAAGATCATGCACTGTGAATGCCCGTACATACCGCACGACTACTACACTCGCCGCGGCTCTGCCCGGCATTCCTACCGGTTGGCCACCGGTCGCTCATGTCCGATGACGACAATTGCCGACTTACCGCCACGCTGATTTCGGATTATTGCTCGCGACGTATCCTGCAGACTGACAAAGCATCGCACCATCGTATACCTGTGCAGGCCCGTAGGATGAGCTCGATACCTACATTGACTCTCGACCTTCGCTTCAGCTACGAACGCCCGGAAGACATGCGTCTGCGAGATTGGACCCCTTCGACGGCGCAGGCACCGAGTACGGCGGTACCGGGAAACACGGTCCCAAAACCCAAGGTTTTGATTCTGGGACGGATACTCGCCGAGGACGGTGTACGGACCGAGCTCGAAGCCGTGGCACAGGTACACAATCTTGTTCCAAGTGCGGACCTGGACGTGCCGTCGGCGATACGGAAGGTTGCGGAGGAGCATGGCCCATTCAAGGCGGTTGGGGTGGGTCCGGACATGCCCGCTTTCTCGGTCAAGCTAATGTTTCAGGCCGTCTTTAGCAACGACCCCTTCCCCTGGCGATACGGCCCCGCCCAGTTCTCGTCCCTCGCGCCGCATACCAAGCTATACGCCAACCCGGGAGCGGGCTACGATACAGTCGACGTAGACTGGATCACCTCGACGTGAGCCACCACCCGGCTTAAGCCCCATGTCCAGGACCCAGGACTGATACCAGCGGGGCATACTTTGCCAATGCCCCACTCGAGGTCGGACGGCGCACCGCCGACGCGACGATATCCCTCATCTTGACGATCACGCGCGGTCTGTCCACACAATTCTTGCATGCCCGCGCGGGCAAGTGGAAGGACCCGAGCATCAAAGCCCTCGACTGGCGGGGCAAGACGCTCGGGATCCTGGGCCTAGGCAAGATCGGCTCACAGGTCGCTGATATGGCGACGGGACTGGGGTTCAACGTGATATACTCGAACAGACACAAAGCGGAGGGCGAGCCGTACGAGTTTGTATCGCGCGAGGAGCTATTCAGAAGGGCGGACGTCTTGTTACTGTTGACGCCCCTTACGGATGAGACGAGGGGCCTGATCAATAAGAAGACAATCGCGCAGCTCAAGGATGAGGTGATCATCGTGAATGTCTGTGAGTGGTCGTCCGGGACAGACAGGTGGGTTACCGAAGTTGACGACAGCTCGAGGACCGGTAGTGGTCGAGCAGGATCTGGTGGATGCGCTCGAAAGCGGGAAAGGTAGGTCGATCTCGGGCGGCCCGTATGCGACGTCTCGCTCATCGCAGTCCTTCGAGCTGCGCTCGACGTATTCGAGCACGAGCCCGAAATCCACCCTAAGCTCCTCGACAACCCCAACGTCGTACGTCCCAGCGCGTGAACTTGCCGATGGTCCCCTGCCCGCTAATACGCAGTACATCACTCCGCACGTTGCAGCTTTCACCGAGGACATCACCATCAAGAGCGCCAACGAAGTGTTTGAGAATATCATCCAGTTCCTCAAGACTGGCAAACCAAATACGCCGGTGAACGACCCCAAGCGCTAGCGTCAGGTCTGACGAATATCCGGACAGCCAGCATGATCTGGCCTAGATACGGCCACCGGTCCAGCGGGTATAGCATGCATAAATGCGCATGGAGAGAAAGGGTCATATCGGTGTAGATGAAACAACGGTCTTCTAGAGCTGGCCGATTCGTTGCAGCGCCTTCTCCTTGAACGTGGAGTCTATGAATTAGCCTGACTCCGCATGTATTGAATGCGTATACGCACAGGCGTTGAGCAGCGTCTGCTCGTTGATGACGATGTCTGTCGTGTCGGCTTTGGGTCTTGACACCCGGCCCGCGATGGCCGCAGCGTCCGTCTCGAGGATGATTCTGCAGTCAGCATATGCGCCGGTTACGGTGTCTCCCCCGCCCAGCTGCGCCTGTTGGCGACACCGCAGTTCCCCGATAGAGGCTATTTATTGCTTGCCTATATCGGCATCGTGCCCCTGATCCCTAGGACACCCACCCCACCCCAACACTCCTTGCGCTCTGGTGCCAGCACTCACCCGTCGTCAATCGTCTCATCCGCAGCAAGCAACACCATGTCCAGCCCCTCCAGCACATTCCTCTTCTCAATCTGCCCTCGCAGCAGCAACGACACCGCATCGTGGAATGCCGTCAGGGTATGTTGCAGCATGAGCTCGTTTGAGGTCGCGAGCGGGCCGACGAGGATGAACGTGAGGTCAATGGAGGTTTTGGTGAGGATGACGTGTGGTGGCAGCGGGTGGATCTCCCCTGCGCGTTAGTCCCCACTCCCAAATTGTAAATCCTTGCAGGTGGCCGGGGCAAGTTGTTCTCGGTCGAGACCTATGCGCTCCAGAGGTCGAAGGGGGACTCGGGGCGTCGCGCCAGCACTCACCTCCTCCCCGCCTGACCTTCTCCCACACGCTCTTCTCAAACGTCTTCTGCTCCTTCAAGTTCGACAGCCCGCCCATGCCTGGTCCGCCGGGCCCGGCCCCCAAGTCCGCGACGAGGCCCGTACCGGGCGCGGTCTGATGTGGAGGGGCATAGTACTTTGCCAGCACTCGGTTCCCGTCTGAGTCGAGGATAAGCAGCGCCGTGACCGTATACAGCGAGAGATTTGACTGGGCGTCAGGGCTTGCACGTATCATCCGGCTTGCTCGAGCTCACCATGGCTGTATGATGAGTGTGTGGAGTGAGTGTTGACGAGGATGAGATCGTCGGTGTCATTGCGGTGGTTGTCGTTGACGGTGAGACGCGTTGGATAGACGGAACCAAATGCAACGTGGCGATCTCGAGGCACCGCCGAGCTTGCACCCAGCACCTCCTTGCCCCATGCATGGCGGGCCGGGGAGAGCATAGGGATGACGTGCAGGCGCACAGGCGAGATGCATATACATACAAACAACAAACAGGCAGATTAGACAAGCTTTTACAGTAGTGTACATACACAGATTTGGTCGTTATACTTGAATACATCGATAGGTCCAGTTCTTCGCTCAAACGGATACCAGGGCCCGTCCTGCGGCCTGGCAGCGGCCAGCCGCGTCGAGGTATTATTGCTTTTCCTCATCCCCGGAGGCAGTCTGGGACGGCTCTGCAGCGACGGGGCCTGAAAACCCATTGGTCGGACTGCTATCCTGGCTCACCACATCCTCGCCTCTGACACTATCTCCCATTAGATCAAACGACGAGTCGCCCATCTCAGGCAGAGGGTACTGTGCTGGCTGCACCGAGGTGGGAGCCGACTTGTCATCCTCCACCGCGGACTGAAGACTGTCTTCGGGGATTAAGGGCGACGGCGACGGTGAAGACACTCCCGAGGCTGGCGCGACTGGGCTGGATGTCGCCGTCGGAGCCGCAGAATGGCGTCTGGGCGGTCCGGCCGGTATGAACGCCACGACGAGGCGTCCCATCTTGGCGAGCACCGTGCCGAGGACGTGCCTTGAAATGGCCCGCGTGCGCTTCGCGAAGGGCACGAATGTGTCTATCACGTTGCTGAAGGTGACGGTATCGCGGATATGGATGGCCTTGCCTGCTGTCAGCGCCGACCGCTGAGGCGGATGTGGCGCGGAGGCCGAGGGAAGACCGTAGGACACGCACCTTGGTCGTTGAAACGGACCACGGTGGTGATGGGCAGCTCCCAGCGGAGGCTGCCACTGAGCTCGGCTTCGAGCAGTTCAGCGCATTTCTGCACAAAGGACCTTGAGCGTAGGGCTTTGCGGTACAATGATGCAGTCGATTTCTCCGTTTCTAGGTCGCGCCGGAGGGCATGGTAGGGCGTGATGAAAGTAGGGAAGAGGGTGAAAGTGATTACTCTGTCGACGATCAGTCTACACGTCGGGGACAGATGGCACCGCGACGTACTGGTCCATCATCACGAAGTGTTCGCCGGCTGCTGTCAGTACAACAAGCCCTCATGCGGCAAGCCCGCGCTCACATGGCTCATCGGCACCTCCGACCGAGACATATCGCGATGTGACGTCCCATGGCCTCCACCAGTACTCGGGCCTGTCCATTCGTTCCTCGAGCTCGAAGCCGTCATCCTCTGGCATGCCCGGATCCCGGGCCTTCTCCTCATCCTCTGCTGCTGCCTGAGCCGCCTCGACGTCCCCCGCGCTCCTTGTGCTGAGCCCAACGGCTTCTCTGATGAGGCGGGTCGTGAATGTCAAGAAGTAGTTTCCCGATCCCGGTCGACCAACGGGGAGAGACGGACTCGCAACGAGATTGATCAGCGCGAAGTGGGTGAAGAACGCATCTCGATGTCCGAGTCGGAGCAGGGGGTGGTCGTACCCTGTCGTCAGGACCGGCACATTCAGCCCTCGAGCCTTCCTGAACAACGGACATGCCCGTCGCAGAGCTCGACTCACCGCAGGACGGATCGAGGCGAGTAGCGATGACCTTCCTGATCTGCGGCCCCTGCACCCTCCATCTCGGGCCCATGCCGTCCGGCCCCTGCTGACCCCGGTACAGCACCCGGTGAATGTCCATTAACGCCTCGCCCAGCCTCGCTGCCCGGTCATGCGAGAACGTAACGGGCATTGGGGGTCGTCTGCGGGACCGTGCGCTCATCTGAGCGCGACGCTGTGCCGAGGTCAACATGCTTCCCTCGAAGGGCGACAGTAAGCCATCGGGAGATCCGGTCAGTCGGTACGTGCTTGGCGCTGCGAGCGCCTCTCCGGATGATGTGCGTCGGACCAACCTCCGCACGGGGCCATCAGCGCTGTAAGGCTGGTACATGCCATACCACCCTTGGTCCGCGTCTTCCTCGTCCGCGTGCTCGCTCGCCGTGTAGGCCATAGTGAAGACAGAAGTCGAGGAGGTAGGCTCGAAGCTGTCCTGAGGTTGGAGGGGATGTAGATCGGGAGATGCACACGGTGAGTCGAGGAAGAACGCAGGGGGTGGTCGGGCTCGGCGCGTCAAGTATGGGTCGTAGTTGAAGAAGACCGGGGCGCGTATCGGTGGTGTGCACGGTATCGACGCGTCGGTGTGAGGATCTTGCGCGTTCCCGGGGGAATGCATCGGTCCGGGCGACACACTCATACTGGACCGATCTGCCGGTATGCAACGCAGGGAAGATCGAGGATCACGGAACGGGTCAAGGGAGGGGCCTGTGCGCGTCGGACGGAGCAGAACTTGCGTGAACGGTGTATACCGGTCCGGATGGGGACGTTCGAGCCCAAGCTGATATACAGGCTAAAGCTGGTGCACAACACGCCATGTGTCGCTTGCCTCGGATGTGAGCCCTCTCTCTCTCTTTCCGCTTACGAGCAGGTCGCCGGCCGGCAAACGTCACGGGCAATCAGTCGATAATGCGATAGAGTGCGGGGATCAAGGCGGAGCTCAACGGGGCATCGCACCGAGAAAATTACCGTTCCGACCAACGAGGGGTAAATTATTCTCATGTCGCAACGAGATCCGGGTTCTGTGGCGGACACACCGACCCGGCGTTGAATTACGTTCAGAACCGGCGTATGACTACTCCGCCTTTCTCTTTCCGGGCGACGTTGCTCTTTGCGGCCCTTTCGCGCGAGATGCTAAAGTGCGCTGCCAAGGGTGATTCAACATGTCTCGGGTCATCGATGACGTTGGGCATTTCACGCTGCAACGGCGGTGAGGAGCCGCGAGAGCCGCGCGCGCGCGCCCTTTGGCGATGCCATAGGTTGCCGTAGACAGTGGGGAGCGATGCGGTCCGACGACGACCCGTCCCGGATCAACCGCAATGTGTCGGGCATTTCTTCGGTTGACAGACCCTCGATGCGAGGTGGCTGAACAGCCGCTTTGAACCGAGCACAGCCTGTAGCAGGCCCGATCGTAGCCGCCAGCAGGTCAAGGCATCGGTAAAGCCCTACCTTACGCAAGGCTGTATATGATCCGACTCGGAAATGCAGGACGACAACTCGAGGAGTGCAAAGAGCCCCGAATGTGCCTCACGCTTACCTGAAACGTCTCCATGCTTTAACCCCTCGTCTGTTCATACCTAGATAGACGTCTGATGTTCGGACGCCTAATGTTCGAACGCCGGCCATCCCATACAGCATTCGGTGCGCGGGCCCTGGCTCTGGGTAGCCATCTGAGCCCGAGACGTCTTTCGAAGCGGCTCGAAACGTGCTCCTTCCCGAGTAGCAAGTCTACAGCATTTGCCACCCTGGGTCTCTTCGTGCGTTGTCCCTCCCACCCATTGAGACAAGCTTGAAGGTCTGCTTGCAGATTCACTCGCGCATCTCGAAGCGCGCAAGAGCTATCCAATTGTTCTCCGCCAAGCTCCTTAACGGCCGCTTGTGAACCCCTCCGCGGTATCACACCAGTAACGTTGTGCACCATCCGCTCGCATTTCGTGCGCGGGCTCTCAATCACGGCACCAAGGCAGGCTATCTTCATGTCTTAAACCTTGGGGGATGGTCAACGACCCCGAGCATCCCTTGTGTCGCTCATGAATGTACTACGGCAATCCAGCCAGTCATCGACATCGAATATAAGTTCATGCCGCTTGTCCCGGTCCGAGAGCTGTTCTTCTACACGTGACCCTCCTCCTTCCCGATTGATGCCAGATCAGAGCACTGCGAAAGACCTCGCCATCCAGTTCGCTCGGTTCATTGCAGTCCGGTATCAACATATGCATCGGCTACATGATAGACGCTCAGCCGTGATACATGCTCTCGAGCAGACCGAGAGGGGTAGTACGAGGTAGAGGAGAGATCGCTATATAGGCCGCGGGGAAGCCAGAGAGCCCGGAATATAGGAAGGGGGGTAAGTGTTACAAAGAGGAACGCGAGACCGTGTATGATATAGATATAGGGCACGACGTATTACTGGCTGTCAGCTCTGTCGCTCACGGGGTTGGGGGTCCACTCACCAATGGTACTTGCCGGGACGATATGGAGGATTCACCTCGAGGAGGCGCAATGCTCCACCGCCCTATCGCAGGGGCCGGCCGTACCCCGCAGCGGGCATGCCGAGCCCGCAATCCCGATGTTGCATCAAGATCGAGCTGAGCCGGCCGACTTCATCGTGCAGACCTCCAATAGTCTGCTGCAGCCGCTCGTTCTCCACCGTGAGCTGCTCGACCTTTTGCTGGAGCTCGCCAAGCCACGCCTTCTTGCGCTGTCGACACTTGAGCGCGGCTGTGGATTAGCACTTCTCATCTTGCCCCCGTTGATGCTGATGCTCACCCTGCCTGTTCCGCTCAAGGAAGTTCTTGCGCTTGTCCTCCTCCGTCTCGGGCTTGCCGTTGTTGCTGCGCTTATCACCATCCCCGTCATCGTCACTATCAAAGTTGGGCGACGCGCTCTCCAATTTGCTCTCCGGGGTGTTCTTCTTCCCCTTCTTTCCGCCCTTCGTCTGCCCCGCGTCCGACTTGCGCTTCGTGCCCGTCGTGCTGGGCGCGGGCTGCGGGGGCCCAGGCCTAGCATTGGGCGGCAAGTTCGAGACAGCCCGCTTGCCCATCAACGGCGTGGTCACTCGGCCCTCCTCTTCGCGTTTCGACAGCTCCTGGTGCGCCTGCGAGAGCAAGAACAGCCCGTTGGCAGCTTGTGAGGCGGCATTGGCGGACTGTTGCGCGTAGTCGGCGTGCGGAGGACCCTGGTGCGAGTGTGCGTGAGGAGGCATACCGGGAGGTGGATGCGGCATCCCCGGTTGAAAGAATTGCGGCGGATGAGGGGCGTGAGGCGGGACTCCGCGGTTCATATCGTTGAATACGCCAGTGAGTGCAGAGAGCGTCCCGGGGGTAATTGTCTCCTGGCCCAGATCGCCACCGTGCTGCTGCGGCTGCAGGTGCGCCAAGCCGTGATGTTGCTGCATGTGCGGCGGGATGGCCGTGGGTGGATGAGGCGGTTGACCATCGGCGGGAGGTGGCGCTTGCGGCTGGCCGTTCTCGCCAGCGGCTCCTTCCAGCGGCGTCGAGTTGGTGACCATGTTGAGGAACGCGGCCGTGTTGGGACTGGGCATCGGCAATGAGCTCGCAAAGTTGCCGGCCATGAGCGACGAGTAATTTGGTGTGAAGCCGGTGCTCGCTCCGGGGGTGAAGCCCGTCCTAAAAGTGTTCTGGTCGAATGTGCCTTCGGAGGGCTGACCCTCGGCAGCGCGGGGTGCGTTGGCCTGACCGTTCGCCGGCGCTGGTCCAGCGAGCATGGCGGGGCTGAGCGGGCCCGTTCGAAGCGACTGCGACGCGAGCCATGGGAACTGACTGGGATCGGCGGCCGCGGGAGAAGTTAACGACGAGAGTGGCGGGAGAGCATTGTGCTTGATCGACGTGGCGTCCGTGCCTCGGGGAGGGGTGTTCCTGTCGGACATATCCGAGTTGGAATGATATGACGATTTGGAGAACGACACATCGAACGGGTTAGGCTCGAGCTCGAACTTGGATCGTACAGCCGAATGCGGGCGAGCGGGCGGCCGCACCGGATTCTCATTCTGTGAGGCGGGGCGGGCAGGTTGGCCTTTTGGAGATTTGCCTGTTTCGTCGTCGTCGTCGAAATCAAAGACGGAGTGAAATGGTAGTGCAATGGGTGAGGGTGCGCGGGAGGTGGGTGCGAGGTGCGTAGAGAGAGCGTCAATGGGGAAGGCAGGAGCAGGAGATAAGAAGCCGTCGTGGAGGATAATTGGTGATTGTGAGGGGAGAAATGTAGGCGGTGGCGTACAAGGAGAATATGGCGTCAGCTCGAATCCCTGAGTCGGGTGCAAAGTAAGAGTCATCAACCCAGGCGAGATAGTAGACGTCATTGGGGGGATGAAGGAAAAGAGCAGAAGAAGAACACTGGGGGGGGAACAGCTCCATCCTGACTGCGCGAAGCGGAAACTTCTGGGCGTGCGGGATCCTTTCTGGTCCAGCCTCATAACGAAAGGATCGACATTGCCATATGTCTGAGGACGGCCGCGCACAGAGTAGTGGACGAGGAAGAACGGATCCATACTCACTATCTTCCTTCTTGACAGTCTTGTCCTCGGCGCTTGGCTCAACGACGTTGACGGCAGGTCTAGGTTCGGTACTTTGTCTCCGTGAGTCGGGTTTGGCGGACGACGAGGATGACGGGCGAGAGGCTGACAATCAGTTGACGCTACTCGCGAGTTGTCATGCATCACGTACGGTGGGTTGGACCTGTTGGAATCGCGGCGGGAGGGGGAGCGACCGCGGCCATTTTGGTGTGATGTTGCTATCGATACAGTATTTTCGGGAGTATTCTCTGACGGCGGTGGGGGGTGGCAACGTCTCCGAGGGGTATATCGCGATCCACGGGGCAGCCAGGTGATCCAAGGGCCGTATGCACGTGCCGGGGAGACGAACAGAGAGTGCCGTGGAGACTGTGAGGCGGGAAAGGGTTGTTGTAAGACCGGGCAGGAGGGTGCAAGTGGGCAGAGAGTGATGAATAATCACGCGAGAGGATCGGGTCGCGACGGGTGTAAGCAGAAAAACCTAGTTCAGCTATTATTCTTCTGCATTGGACCGAGGGCGAGGTCACGACGGAATGCGAGAGGACGACGACGACGAGGATGAGAGCGGTGGTGGAGGGGATGAACGGTCGAGAATTGGCATGGCCAAATTGCCGTGGAAGAGGTCAACAATGACGCGCATCATGCCATCACGCTCTCTCGTATTTGATGCCAACGGGAATGTCATGTGTGTCCACCTTTGGCCCACGCCTTTACCATGCATACCGCCAGAGGGTCCGAGGAAGCAACGCTCACCTGGTGGGATATTGATTTTTGATTCCAGCAGATCGGATCTGGTCCTGTCTCGGGAGCGGCGTACGTGGAAGGGCAGCGGGGGGTGGAAGCAATAATGGGATTATGGGCGAGAATGGGTCAAGGTGACAATGCTCAATGACGTCGAAGGGGAATTCGATGACGATGCCAGGTTTTTCTCTTCTTTTCGCACCACCCGACCACCAAAACGCGTAAATTTGATCCCGCAGACATACATGAGCATAATTACCCATTGCGGTAGCCAACGCGTCGGACGTCGCCGTTTCGCCGACCGAGCCACGTGATGTGGCACTCCCACCATCAGCATCCATGCATCTGACGGTAGTCGTATGCGCATGCAAAGACGGACGAACGGTATCACCACTCGCCCCGCCTACTAGCTTTGCTGGCGCTCTTCCGCTCCTTGGCGATCTTCTTGCGAGCCTTCTCCGCCGCAGCCAGACCCTTGACGCGATCCTTCTGTTCAGCAGAGGTTACGCCCTGGATCGGTTTCAGTGCGGCCGCAAGCAGAGTCCCATGCAATACTTTGACGGCGGCCTCGGCGTTTTGTGTCGCCGAACGAGTGGTCTGTGACGAGACAAGCAGCGCGGGAGGAGCAGGCAGGTAGTGGGACTGTGACCTGTCAGCTCGTGCGACAAGGCATACAGTTTCGACTTGCCGTGCCCATGAGTCCACCGAGCACGTATTTCGGCAGCCAGGTGCCCAATGCCGGCTGCAGGGGCAGCCTGATCACCGCTTTGGAGCTCGTAGTATTCACATGCTGCGCCATCAGCCCATCTCGCAGCTTGCATCGTATCGCGACTTGCCTGCCCGCCGGGTCCGCTTGAACGCGCATAAGAAGTCTCATAACTTCCTTTCGGGATATCGTCGACGCGGAATCCCTGCGTCCATTCCCTTGCGAGGCGATGGTGCTCCTCGTCGTCGAGCGACTTCAGCCCAAGCAGCTCCTTGGGCGCTTTGGCGAGACAGGTCGATGTCGTCGCGAAGCACCGTTGTGTGAGTCCCGGGCCGGCTGTGACGCGCGCCGCATATCTGCGCGTCCTGTCATCCGAGCAAAACCGACGCAGGACGCGTTGGCATGCTATCATGCCCGTTTGTCGGCGGTACGTGCAATGTGCGAGTGGAGGTGAAATGTCAAAATATCCACGAATGCGGGGGGAGAGCCGGGTAAGTTTGCAGCGATGATTGCCGAACGGTCCCGTCTTTGCTCGCTATGTCAGTCACGCGTCCGACCATTCACGGACTGCCCGTCAGCTCTAGCCGCTTGGCTCTCTGTTCGATCGTTCATCATCGCGCCTTGTTGATACCCCGGCCGCTTGAATACTAGCTACACCACCGCATACATCTGCCAGCGATATGGGCGACTCGGCGATACACGCAGCAGCGGGGAGTGTGGGGGGCGTCATCTCGATGGTGAGTGACCATGGGAGATAGCGATCTGGAGCAAGAGCGCTGACTGTGTAGGGCTTGACCTAGTACGTTCTTCCAACTCATGTCACGGAACATGCGACCACATCCTCTGTACAGCCCTGCAAGACTGACCCATCAGCCCATTGGTAAACCTCTCCACGCGAGCGGCCGTCCAGTCCAAACAGGAAGAACTGGTGAGACCGTCGGCAACCCTCGGCCATTTCCTATTTCCCGCCTCCTTCCAGATTTCCGTCCAATTCCTTCTCCGGATTGTGATTGGAAGAGACTTGTCGAGCTCATGTGCAGAGTCTCAAAGACGCGCTGAAGAAGACATGGAAGACCGAAGGCTTGTCCGGACTGTACTCGGGTCTTGGTAGCAGTCTTTTGGGGATCGTCGTCACCAACGGGGTGTACTATGGCTTCTGTACGCCTGGGCACCCATGAAGCCATCCCCATCTGACGGACAGATGAGGAGGCTCGATCGGTCTTGCTTCGGCGACGCGCGCAGACCTCGACGGCTCCACAAGCACTGACCACTGCCGAGGGCATTCTGGCGGGTCTCATTGCCGGTAAGCCGCGACCGGGCGCTGCTTCACTTGAAACACGTGTGACGATAGGGTCAATCACCACGCTCACCACCAACCCCATCTGGACCGTCCAGACCGCGCAGTCCGCACATGCCGTCATCGTTCCAAAGACATACGCCGAAGCGACCGACGTGGAGAAGGCGGGGACTCCCGTCGAGGGCGATAACACCGTCCGCAGAGTCAAGCTGTCGGCTATTGACGCCGCGCACGCCATTCTCAAGAAGGACGGATTGGCCGGGTTCTGGCGAGGGATCGGACCGGCTCTGGTGCTGGTAATCAATCCCGTCATCCAGGTACGCGGCGTCATGCGTCAGCGGCATCCGCTGATGGCAGTACACCACATTCGAGCGACTCGTCGCGCTCTTGTTGACGTATCGACTGTCGCGCAAGGGCGCCACGCCCACAGCGAGCAAGATCACCGGGCGGGGATCCCTCTCCGACTGGGACATGTTCATCCTTGGCGCTGCGTCCAAGCTCGTCGCGACGGGTATCACTTACCCTTACGTGAGCGGCTCTAGCCAATATATAGCCGTACGCGCACGCTGATGACAGATCGTGGTCAAGTCGCGCCTGCAGGCCGCCACGCACAAGTACAAGTCCTCTCTCCAAGCCGTCCTGTACATCCTCAAGACCGAAGGTGTCAACGGTCTTTACGCCGGTCTTCTCCCGAAGCTTATCCAGTCGATGCTCACCGCTGCGTTCCTCTTCGTCGCCCAACGACGTATCTTCGAGGCTGTCAAGCTGGTGCGTGCGGCACAAACTTACACATAGCGTATCAGCTAACGCCCAGGCCGTCACTCTTGCACAGCAGAAGCGCCTTGCCGCCAGGTAGGCCATTGGTGCAGTGAAGTCGGTATGGGTATCCGTCATGCATGTATATGTACATTCCTTCCGCACTCGTTACAAGATCGTGAATTGTTTCACCCTGCCGACATCTGCAGCCATTCATTCCCAGTACGTCTCCTGCGTCATGCCGTCGTCATTCGCCGAACCCGGCACCATCGGCATCTTGATCGCTCCCTCGACGCATCGCCAGAACCCGTCCGACTCCTCGGCCATCTCGTCGGATCCCCTCCTACTCGTCGATGGAGCCACAACGACGTACAGCTCCCTCAGTACCTCCATCTTGGCCTTGACCACAACCTCCTCCATACTGGACTCGTGCACTTCCGTGTTGTCTACAACACCCCGCGCAATCCTCAACCATCCGTGCGCCTTCTCCTCGAGGCTCTCCGGCCTGGCCTCCGCATCGCGGGTGTACCCCGCCCATACATCTCGCAGGCTGGCCTGTATACGACCCAGCACTTTATCCCTCAGGTCGGTTGCCTCGCGAGACGGCGATGCAGGAGTCGGTGAGTCTCGGCCAAGCGAGTCCGGAATAGTCGCCAGCAGCGCCGCGAGCGGATCGAGGACGTTGTTGGCCGTAGTGGGCATATCGCACATGACCCTCTCTGGCTGGCCCAGGTCGGCTTCGAACTGGTCCTCTCGTCCATCTTCCAGATCGTCTGTCTGGTTCTCCCGTCCTTCCGCCACCGCCTCTTCAGCGCGAAGCTTCTGCAGGTTCGCCATGGACCGGTTCCGCGTCGGCGAGGCGTGCCCGCTGTGCCCTCCTCCATAGCTTGCCCAGTACGCGTCCTCTACGTCCTCGTCGGCCTGGGGCAGGTCTGCGGTCGGCGTGGGTGGGGTGAACCCCTTCCAGTAGTCTTCCACGCTAGGGTCGGCGTTCCCTTGAGAATCGTCCGGTGGCGTGAGGGGTATATCGGGGCTAGAGGACCACGAGTGCAGGTCGTCCCCTGGCGATGATGGGACCAGGGACGAGTGGTATACCCATCCCCTTGCTTGGTCGGCGTGCTCGTACGAAAACATGATGTCGATGCCGCCGTTGTCTGACGGCGTTTCTGATGGATGTGACTGCTCGTCTCGTAATGATAGTCTAGCGATCACGCCCTCTCCGTCGTGTGCGTAGACTATAGGCTCGACGTGGTGTGTGACAGCCAGCCGTTGGAGCCGGTCCGAGAGGATGGATGGGGAGTGGGATGGCGATGGGATTGGCGATAGCCAGGCGTCAAGGTCCGCCTCGTCCGGTGGAAGAAACTTTAAGCGATCCAGTAATGGTGTGGCGAGCAGCGAAGGGGGCAAGGGCGGCTGGGGTGGAAGAAGGTGCGATAAGATGGTCGTGATGAGTTGAGGGGGTAATGGCGGGGGCATCCCGGGCAAGTGGGGCCGTGGGCTTTAAGTATCTGTGGGGC
>JAHXHD010000292.1:0-26509 GCA_019857685.1 Papiliotrema terrestris | reverse complement strand
GTGCAAAGAATCCTATATAGTGCGGGAGGGGGGTGGGATTGGGGGACCTCGTTGACCCGTTGATCCCCCACGACACACCAAGTAAACGACATACGCTTACAGCACACACCCCAGATCGACCTCGACAACAGGCGAGCATAGTATATCAACGGTAGACATCGGTATTGGCATCGACATCCACTCACGATGGGTTTGGGTAAACGGTACGTCCTTGCTGGTCCATTCACCATCCTTTTTTACGCTGCTCGGGCGTGGGCGCACTGCCCTCCTGGCGATGGGACGCGTTGGGGTCAGATGACCCATTTCGCATTGCTCCTCCGACCCGCACCCCCCGGCACCCGCACCCCGCTCACACCAGATCCATCCGCGTCAACGGCGCCGACTGCGGTGTCGAAGCGATCCTCCTCGGCGCGGTCACCTCGATCGGAGGCTTTCTCTTCGGGTATGACACGGGGCAGATCTCCTCCATGTTGCTCTTCCGGGACTTTATCGATCGCTTCGCGACCGGCACAAACCCCCAGACGGGCGAGGCGGAATGGGTCCCGATCATTCAGAGCACAATGGTCAGTCTGATGAGTATCGGTACGCTCATTGGTGCGCTTTCTGGTGCCTAGTGAGTGTTCGCCCTTATACGCGCAGTTCCCGTTAACCCGTAGCACGGCCGACTGGTGGGGCCGACGCCGATCCATGTCGTTCGGCGTGATCATCTTCATCATCGGCAACATCATCCAAATCACCGCGATGCGCTCCTGGGTGCACATGATGATCGGGCGTTTCGTGGCCGGTCTTGGCGTCGGGAACCTCTCCGTGGGCGTGCCGATGTTCCAGTCCGAGTGCTCGCCCCGCGAGATCCGAGGCGCCGTCGTGGCATCCTACCAGCTTATGATCACCTTCGGTATCCTCATCTCCAACATCGTATGCTACGGTGTGCGGGAGATTGAGACGTCGGACGCGTCGTGGCGGATCGTCATTGGACTCGGCATCGCCTTTTCCCTTCCCCTCGGCATCGGGATCCTGTTCGTCCCGGAGAGCCCGCGATGGCTTGCGGGCCGACACCGATGGGACGAGGTGCGCATGTCGATGGCGCGATTGAGGGGAATGAAGGACGACCCGAACAATGGTCTTGTCGAGGAGGACCTCCAGGAGATGTACGCCTTGGTGGAGAAAGAGGAGCGGGCCGGCGTGGGAGGATGGCTCGAGTGCTTCTCGGACAGAAAGGCGGGTATCCCCAAGACCCTGTACAGGACCCTGCTGGGTATCTTGATCCATTTCCTGCAGCAGTGGACCGGTGTCAACTACTTCTGTGAGCTGGCTTCCACACGTGACTAGAGTCCGCTCACTCCAGTCTACTACGGCGCAACAATCTTCGACTCGGCCGGAATCGAGGACCCCATCCAGACGCAACTTATCCTCGGCGCAGTCAACGTCGCGCTCACCTTCTACGGCCTGTACGTCGTCGAGAAGTTTGGCCGTCGATGGCCGCTCTTCCTTGGTGCCCTTTGGCAAACGGCCTGGCTGTGCATCTTTGCGGCCGTCGGCGTGTCTATGGACCCTGAGAACAACTCTACAGCCGGGGTGGTCATGATCGTCGCGGCGTGCATGTTCATCGCGTCCTTTGCCGGGACGTGGGGTCCCATGGCGTGGGTCGTCATCGGCGAGAGCTTCGCCCTCAGGACGCGGGCGAAGCAGGCCTCGCTCGCAACCGCCGCCAACTGGCTCGGCAACTGTGAGCCGCTACACCTGTCTGGTGGGATGGGCGCTGACCCCAGTCATGATCTCCTTCTTGACGCCGCTGGCCAACGACGGCATCTCGTATGCCTTCGGCTTCGTCTTTGTCGGGACAAACCTCGCTGCCGCCCTCTTGGTCTGGTTCTTCCTGTACGAGACGCGCATGCTATCCCTTGAGAACGTCGACCTCATGTACTCGCAGCCGGACCTCAAGCCGTGGACCTCGCACCGGTGGGTCCCGCCCGGATACACTACCCGAGAGATGCGCACACGGGATGCCAATGGCGCGGGTGCGGCTGGACGACGGTTCTCGGATGATACGTTGCAAGTCGGCAACGGCGAGAAGGCGAACGGAGTGAAGGGTGTCGCGTCGAACGAGGAGAGGCGCGAGACCGTCTAGGTGGTCTTTGAGAGACGTGACTCTGAGAGAGAAGGTAAAGTAGTGCAAAGTCAGCAGCTTTGATGCAAATGTTCATGCAGCGACTTGCCGTCTCGCACAAATATGCAGACGTCTGTAAGGAATCCTAGGGAGCCGTTCGCTCCCTGCAATCCCCGATTGCTCGTGTACTGGACTCTGTGCCAGGCCCACTACTCGCCGCCTAAGCCTTCCTCAGCTGCACGAACACCTCCACGCTCTCCTCCGCCAAAGCCTTCATCTTGGCCAAATCAGCCTCATCGTACTTCCTCCCCGTAAAGTTGAGAGCGCCCAACACTTGCCCCTCATACACCGCCGGGACACACAGCAAGCTCTCCACGGGGTGCTCGGGGGTTGCGAGACCGAGGATCGGGCCAGAATCGTTGTATGTGTCCTTGATGTCCTGGGCTGTCCAGCAGCAGTGGGGCTGTTGTCTCACGAGCAGAGTCTGAGGCCAGGGCGCGTCGAGGGGCATGAACTTCTCGCCGCCGGTCGGGAAGACTTCCTACTGGTCAGAGATGTCGCGACATGCCCATCCCCAGGCGTGCGGGGCTTTGGGGAACGGCGGAACTGGAGAGAAGGCTTGATGCGCATGCGGGCAGACACGCTATCCTGTCCGCGCACACGCATGGGCCGCTCCTTGCCTCGAGGTCAGAGCTCTCAAGCCACTCCAAGTCGTTCTCTTCTCCCCAAGCCAAGACAGTAACACCACCCGCCCGAATCCTTCCTGACCGCATCGTCGGTGACTTGGCAAGCCGCACCCAAACTCACCTGGTTGTCCGACCACAACCTCCTCAGAGCGCTTCTATCGCTGTCCCAAGTAAAGATGGTCAGACCGTTGAAGCCGATAGTCTGGATCTGAGCCCATTGCGTGCATCGTAGAGCACTGTACTCACGCCCTGGGCCTTGCGTGCGATGGGATCGAATGCAGGCTCATTCGGGACGGGCTTGTCCGGTCGGACGATCTTGGTGTTGGCCGGGGTTGTCATGGCTCGTCAAAAGGTGTTGCAGGTGGTCTTGGTGAGGGGGAGGCTAATATCGAAGTAGTAGATGTCAGGATAGACACAGTGTGACTTGGGAGGACGAAAGCATGATACTTGTAGAGATAGACATGGATGGAGTGGTGCAGGTTGCTATCGGGAAGGAGCGCGTTCGGGCTAGCCGGCGTGAAGCGCCCGCGGCCAACTTGCAAACATGAGCCTGCCCGCCGGAGATGGTTCATGTACTCTCCCGCGTGCACGATCAGCTGGGATAAACACGCCGAAGCCGCGTCGAGCCAAGGATGTGATGAGATGCGTAAATATGAGGTCGGACGCTCGCTATGCGACAGCAGAACAAGCTACTACAATCGGCCCTTGGTAATCTCGTTTGCAAACTCGATCATGCTACCATACCTCCAGTCCGGCTTGACATCGGTGTACGTGCTGACGCCCATGATGGCTGATGGTCGGTCGATCCACGCCGACTTGAGACCCTTCTCGTGTCCTCTGCGAATCAGCGATCCGTTCGGATTGGCGCGTGACCGCCGACTTCGGTCGAACGCTCGCGACATGCGGTGAGACCGTGACTCACGGCTGAACATCGTGGTACTTCGAGTTGGCCACGATCAGGATCTCGTCCTTCTCAATCCCAAAGTCCTCCTTGATGTGTTGGATGGCATAGTCGAAGTTGGCGAGGTTGGGCTTGTATGACCCGACTATGTGTAAGCGAAGAAGTCGAACGGGGCATGCAGCAACGACGTACTCTTCTCGGCCGTGTAAATGGCGTCGAACGTTCCTCCCTCCTTCTCCAGCTTCTTGGCCGATCTTCCAGTCAGCACATGATCCGATGAGTTCGAGTTATCCGTCCCAGGCAGGAGCCCGATTGTTTGCCCGCCAGCTTCCTAGCCCGTTGACCAGCGTGTGACTACTGCAACCCCCGGGCACAAACGAGACTCACCCGGCAAATGACTTGTTGTCCACGTTTGACAGGATGACCAGCTTTAACCCCGCATCATGTAGCTTCTTCAATGCCCGCGCCGAGTCCTCAAATGCCGGCCAATCTCCCACCGAGTTTCCGAAAGCCGAAGCGGAGGCTGGGCATCAGCTCGCGTCACATATCACGCCGTTTCGAGCGCACCCTCGTCCGACTTGAGACCCAGATCGGACGCGACCGCCTCGAATGTCTCCTTCAGCCTGTTATCAGAGACTGATCACACAAGGTCAGGGCGACTCACACCACCGGGTACAGCTTCGATCCCGTCTCCTGCTGTATTCTCGTCTCGTGCGGGTGAATCGCCTCGAAGAGCTTTGACCGGTCGGGGGCATTGGACTGCTCGACAAGCGGTTTCAGGTTCTCGAACATGCCCGACTCCCAGTCGATGAGGGTCTGACGGTCAGCTCGTCACATCCATCCGGAGAGACTCCAGCTGCCCAGCGGAGACACCCACGCCGTAGCAGTCGAAGCAGAGGGCTCTGCCTGTTAGTCGCGCCATATCAACCGTGTGTTCGGGAGCTCACTTGTACTGGTCGAGAGACATGATTTGCTGTGCTCTGAGATCTGAGTGTGCCAGTGATATGATCGACTTCAGCGGGTATGTATTGCTTGGTTCTACTAATATATCCTGTATCCCTTCCACTGTTGACCGGAGTTGAGAGCATCCTAAGCGTCGGCTGATCGTACCGGTCCCATATCTGAACACCGGCCAACTCACCAATCAAGCGGACATCGCCGCCACCGTCCCTTTCGCGTCGGCCAAGTCATCGGATATGCATTCCCGCAGCTTCTCGCGATGGTAGGTTCGTTGGTGCAGAAGGGTATGGATAAAGCAGTCGCTTGAGTGGCACCTGCTGATCTTTCGGATTGATCATTGGCCGGGGTGAGACTATGCCCCACTAATGCTGTGACCTGGCCGCCACATGGTTACAGTGGGTCGCCGAAGATGCCAGAAGGCCCCCGGATCACACACTACACGGACGGTAGCCGACGCGTTCCGGAAGATCCAGCCTAACTCGGGGGCAGGCCATCTGCGGCTTGCCCCGTCGAAGCTTGACCAGTGAAGGCTGCACTCAGTTCTGTGAAGCGAAACTGCACCTCCTGCTCGGTCACCGAACGACCAAACGGGCAACGCCTCGCTCGGCGGACAGGTCCCTCCTTTTTTCATAAGCTCCATTCAGCACTGCTCACGGCCGGAGACCGCGATCCGGCAGAGTCTAAACGGCCGTGAGGGAAAGCACTCGAATCCTCGATGGACACAGGCTGTAGGCTACTGGCCTTTGTCTAGCCGACATACCATCACCAGCAACTTCAAGTGGTTCATCCCTTTCCCCAGGTGGTTTCTCGAAGAGGATGAGCCTGCCAAAGCACTCAACAGTCGAAGACACCGCCCTGACGACTCTATACGAGTGCGTGACTTACAGCAATACGGCCTCGGAGCTGAAGGATCGCCTCAAACAATGGGCCTAGAAAATCAAGTCAAGTTCCCTCCTTAAAGGGCAGGTCCTCGCCATGAGCACTGATCCCTCCTGTAATGCGAACCAGAAAGCGGTGTTTTCAGATTTGTTTCAGAGTTTGGAAAGGAATGAGACTGCCGAGGGGGGTTTTGAAGCTTGGCTTGAAAAAGAGGACATCACCATGAAGCTGGAATGGGAAGAAGTCAACGCGGAAGAAGCCAAGCCAGAGGACACCAGTACCGAACCCATGTAGCCAACCGTCGATGTGCTGCCTTGCTCGCTTCCTTCCACATGTGATAACCGTGGCCGGACTGACCAGCGGCATCTCAGGACTGTTCGTGTCGCTTGTGTATCGGCGACTTTTCCGCAACTGTTACCCGTCAAAGTATCATGTACATGTGCACCGTAATCTTTGAGCAGAGGTGCCACAATCCTTGTCCGGTATCGCGCCCTACGACCGCATAGCACCGTCATTTGTGCTGGCGTTCCAGTGTGTGCCACCATGCGGGCCTTCGGTGGACACTGGCC
This sequence comes from Papiliotrema terrestris, assembly GCA_019857685.1. NCBI lineage: Eukaryota > Fungi > Basidiomycota > Tremellomycetes > Tremellales > Rhynchogastremaceae > Papiliotrema > Papiliotrema terrestris. Next base: position 20,407 of record JAHXHD010000292.1, on the reverse strand, counting down.
AGGATGAAAGGATGGTACGTGTGGCACCACCGCCGCTAACTGCCACTGCGATGAGCAGAGATACGCGGCCACCCGAGCTGTTCACGCCCCTTCCAACTCCCAGCGCTTGCTAAATGCAGCATCATGGGGTGTCGTTCGCAACGATCGTCGCGAGCAAGTCCAGGGACTGGTCAAACTAGCAGAAAGACCTCTTTGAACGAGGACTGACTCATCTCCGGGTCACAGGTGACCTTCATTCTTGGATCTTGAAGGAGAAAGAGGACGCCACCGCGAAAGAGATCGCGGCTTTCAATGCCAAATGGGGTCCCGAGTGGGGTCCGACCTTCCCAAACCGCACGGCCAGTCGGCTCTAGGTACGGGCTGAGCTGAACAACGCCTTGACCATGGGGATGGGAGAGAAGGTCAAAAGCTGATTGGGCGGGGACTCGAGTACATATTGTGACGTTCAGTGTGCATATCTTTGGCGATTCTTGATGATGCATTGCAATTTCAGAGGGGGCCGGGGGGTTTATCCCATGTGGCGATTCATCCGGCCGCCCGCCTGTACAAGACACATCCTAGGTATTGTACAGCTGGAAGCCTTCGTAGCGTTTGCCGAGTGGAATGAGTGAATGAGAGGTCGAGTACGCATGCCGGTTGGCTAGGCCATACACCTTTTCGCCTGCCTGGGCAAGTCTCGTCAAACGGCAGCACCGTCACATCATTGGCACTGTGTGGTGATTAAATGAGAGCAAAGGCAGCGGAGCAAGGGTCCGAGTGGTGCATGCTCACACTAGCAGATCTGCATTGCTGGCTCTACACGTCGTCTTCCAGCTTCCCCACCACACTCTTCACCTTCGTCTTGACCTCCTCCCACTCATTCGCCCTTTTGCTCAACCACGTAATCGCTCCGCCCGCCCCTATGGTGGCGGACGACCCCTCCACGATAATCGTGCGGATCACCACCGACAAGTCCGTCGCGCCATCTACCGAGATATATCCCAGCGCGCCTGGGTGTCAGCAAATTCAACTTGGTCGAATGTAGACAGTTGGCTCACCCGAGTAAATGCCTCTCCGTCGGCCGCCCTCGAATCCTTCCAACAACTGAACAGACCGCAACTTCGGCGCGCCTGTCATACTTCCTGCTCGTCAGCTCACGGCCCCGTGCGATCCTTTCAACTGACCAGGCGGGAAACACCTCCGTACAGCCTCGACACTTCCTACGTTCTCCGCAAGCAGACCTCGAACGGTCGTGACGAGGTTGTGGACTCCGTAACTCTCCAGCGCGATCAGTTTAGGCACCGTCACTGTCGAAGGGAGGCAGCAGGAGAGCAGGTCGGCGCGGATAAGGTCGACGATCTGGCGTCAGCGAAATTCCAAGCTTGCTGTAGTGCGAAGCATAGCGCCGGTGTCCCAATTCTTCCCAGATGTTCCACAGCAAAGTCCAATCATCACGACTCCTCCGATGTCGAATGACCCGACTACACTGCGCGCGACGATGCCCGCCCAACTCACCATCAAATTCTCCGCCCGCTCCTTCAAATCGCCACTCAACTCCTCCCCGATGGCCACATCCACCCTCCTCCACTCCGCTTCGCACTCTTCTCCACCCGGCGCCTTCCCCGCACAACCCCTTCCATCGACACAGACACACGTCCCCTTCTTCGGCCGAGCGCGGGTCCCCTTGATCGGCATCATCTCGACCATTCGACCCCCACGTGGCTCCCTCTCGATCTTGAGGAAACGTTCGGGGCTCGAGCTGAGTACGTGGATGCCCTGTCCCCTTTGGGTATGGAGAGACGGGAAAGACATGTATGTCGAGTAGTACGCTGGGTTGAATGTCCGTAGGCGCAGGTAGAGGGCGTACGGATCGGCGGTGGGGTCGTTGAGGGTGGAAGTGAAGGCCGTGGTGAGGGTCAGCTCGTAGCTGTCTCCTTGTCGTATCGACTCGCGCGAGAGGTCTATGCGGGATTGGTAGTCCTCGCCATTGGATATCGGCTTGAAAGTCGGGAAAGCGTCGGCGGGCGGGGTGAGGGACGAGGTCGAGGGTGAGGACGATAAGACCGCCTCGACGTCATTGGCGAGCTCGTCGAACTCTGCCGAAGACAGCCCAGGGTGAATGCCTAGCTGGTCCAGCCAGTCCACCAGGCCCAGCGGCCGTTCCTCTTCCGTGCCTGACTGGACCTCGCGCGGCGTGTCGTCAATCAAGCCCCGGAACGACAATGCCCCATCCGCATCCCGCTCGAGGATCCAATTCGCCCATGCCCAGCACGCATCCACTTCCTCTGGCTTCTCTGCCGCGTCGGCGCTCCGCCTGTATCCCTGCAAACTCTCTTCCTTCATCTCGTACCCGAACCACCCGACCCATCCGCCGCGCCAACCCCTGCCGCGACTGGCCGATTTGCAGGATAGTGTCTGCTGCGCATCCGAGAACCAGTCCCAGAACGACTCGTCCGCCTCGAGAGGGAGCTGGTGTGTCGATGTAGGGGTGTGAAGGGTGATGGTCCGCGAGGAGAGGGCGTAGGTGAAAAGGAAAGGTGGGGCTGAGAGCGAGGTCGTGGTCGATCGAGTGGGCGTTTCGCCATCGAGCCATACTTCGCCGACCGCCCTCTCTTTGCCCTTCCGGGAGCGTACGACTCGCTCGAAGACATCTTGCGTGGACAGGTCGCGTCCAGCGTCAAGCTTGCGCTCGACCATCCGGAGGGAATGGGAAGGTCCGGCCAGCGCGTCGGACGAGTTGGACCCGGTAGGCGAGATTGGCGGGGTGGGCCAGGCGCTCGCCAGGCGAGAGGGCGGACGGGATGACGGGCGCGAGATACTGCGCGATGCCGAGGCAACGCGGTAAGAGCAGGAAGAGATGATGTTGTCGGTGAGAGGGGGGTACGAAGATGGGGAGGCATGATGGGCGTGGACTGCGTCGAGGAAGGCCTGGAGCAACGCTGAGCCTTGAGTAGACGAGATGGACTAGGTGTCAGCAGAGTGACTCAAAAAAAGATGTATCATGAACGTGCCTCGGGGTGGTACTGAACGCCCCAGATCGGATATTCCCTGTGCGCCAGCCCTTGCACTGTCGCCGGACGATCCGTCGACGGCACCGACCACGCGCTCACCGCCAGGTCGTCCGGGATTGCTGATCGTCAGCGGGCGTACGAGAGCATGACAAATGCAGAGTCACTTACAAGACGGGTCGATGGTCAAGCTGTTGTATACGACGACATCGAATTGACTTTGTTCACCGATTGCTGCCTTCCACACCGGCGACGCGAAGAGGCCTACGGCAGGTTGAACAGTTGCGATCGGGACGACGTGACCGTGCGTGATCGAGGGGGTGTTGGTGATCTACGCCATCAGCTATTGATCTGCGTCTCGGATCGAAAAGCTCACCTTGGCGCCGAAAGCAACGCCTATGGCTTGGTGCCCCAGGCATACGCCTAGTATGGGAACTGGATGAGCGCGGAGGAGGTCCAAAGCAAAGCCGATATCCTAAGAGTCAGCAGAAGTGAGAACATGTGCAGACGGTCAAGAACAAGTAAGGCTCAGAGGGGAGAAGTGACCCACGCTAGGCTTATCTGGTGATCCGGGTCCAGGTGAGAGGATGATGCAATCAATGCCGGGCAACACTTGTTGCTGGAACTCGTCCCTGCAGTGAGCGAACGGTATGTCGCGGTGGAATGATCGGCCCACCAGGTATACTTGTCCGCTTTCACGACAACGACCTTGCGCAAAACCTCGTTGTCCGAGTACAGCTTGGTGAACAAGGTGAGGAGGTTATTGGTGTCTGGGGTGTGAGCTCGGGACCTGGCCGTGTTGCGAGGTAGATCATGACGTACACGAGTCATAGTAATCGAGGATGAGAGTACGGGGAAGCGGCGGTAGAGCCGTGCCCACCTTGGACATGGTGTGAGACGCCGAGGATGTGGGGAGGTGGTATGGACCAAGTCTGACGATCGAGGTTGTCGAGGCGATCCTGGAGGAAAGGGTGACCAAAATTCAGGCGATTCGTCCCGATCACTCGTTGCCGGACCATTACAAAATGGAGTGTGACTACGATTACGATCTGGGCTCGGCTCCATTAGAAATGCTTGTTATCTCCATTACGAACCCCGCACGCAAGATCCGGCCGTGTCTCGTCTTGTCTGTCATCCGTTGTAACCATTCAACCTCTCGCGTAGACATCAGATGGACTCCACACCCTCGGCGACATCCTCCAGCAGCACCGACATGGCCTCGGCATTTGCATTCAAGGCAGCTCTGCGCAAATCTATGCTCAAGACGCTGCGCGGTCTGAGCGAAGCGCAACTGCAATCACAATGTAAGCTAGTCTGAACTCCCCCTCCGGTCCCACGCGTGCTTACCGCCAGAAGCTCGAGCGGTATACGATCACCTCACAAATGCACCATTCTACAAGTCAGCGCAGACAGTGGGGTGCTACCTGTCGATGCAAAAGGGGGAGCTGCGGACGGGTGACATCGTACACGACCTCTTGTCAAACGGTGAGCTGGCCATCGCGGTCGGCCTGTACGCGGCGCACAGCTGATCTCAGGCAAGAAGCTGTACACGCCGTACCTCCCGCCATCGGCCACCGCGCCGAAGCCGAAGCCAAATCTTGCGTCCGGCCAGGAGCGGAACCCAGGACCGCTAGACGCCAGCGAGATCGGCGCCGAGAACCCCCTGATGGAAATGCTGCGGCTGTACTCGCTGGATGACCTGGCTGGATGTCCGACGGACAAGTGGGGTATCCTCGATCCTGGATTGAATCGCTTCGATGGGGATAAGGGCGTCCGCGAGAATGGTAGGCCTTTCTCGCCTGGACGGTACGCAAGGCTGACCTACAGTCATGGACGCCGAGACACCGAACGTCGACCTCATCCTCATCCCCGGAGTGGCATTCGACGACGAGTGCAACAGGCTCGGGAGAGGAAAGGCGTATTATGACCGATTTCTGGCGAGATACACCGCTTCGAAGCCACGGCCACTTTTGGGTGAGTCAAAGCCTCCTCGAGCTCTCGTTACCCTTTTCCTTCGCTTCTCTCCGGCAGTATACCTGGCCGACGAAGGCATCCTCGCGGCTGTGGGATATGAGGAAAGTGCTAACAAGCAGTCGCACTCGCGTTGGAACCGCAAATCTTGCCACCTGGCGACAAAGTGCCCACGACGCCTAACGACTTCAGGCTGGACGGGGTGGTCTCGCCAGCCGGCGTTGTGTGGAGGAACGGCGTACAGCCCGAGCAACTAGCCAGTAACGAGAAATGAAGGATGCGAGAGGATGTGATCGTGCGCCGGCAGTGCAAGATGGCGCGTTTACGCGTCACTCGTCTGCAGTAAAAGGCTGGCAGACCCCTCGACGGGAATTTGGCTCCCGCCATAAAGACATTCAGCTATAGGCCATTGGACCAGCCCAGGGTACGGCCATACTGCCCGTCCCGCCCCCCATACCACAATCATGGCACGGGCGGTTCAGGCCCTGTCCGACGTCCCGACTAGGCGTCCCCAGGTCTCTGTCGCCGGCCGAAAGACCGACGGGAGTTCGTAGGGCTCGATGCCATTTTGCGCTGGTCCTTCAGAGCATAGCCGGTGGGATCCCATCCCGGTTGAGCCGACAGGAGACCCGACAAGGGGGTGAGAGGTGGATTTCCCTGCCTATTTAACTCTAAATCACGCCTCGGCTCTTTGCCCTTTCCGACTTGCTCTCGCGCCAAGCCCCTTCGTCCGTCTCGTGGGCCTCCAACGATGTGTTGCCAGATGTGCTAGCACAGCACGAGTCATGTCCATAACATCATCAGTTCGCACACATCTGTCCCCGGCACATCCCGGAACACCATGAGCGGCACGACAGGCTGGAATCACAAAGGCTCCATTGGGTGGTGTGCCTACCACGGCATGGACGATGTACGTCGCTTGTGTCTCGTCTTGCTTGGCTACCAGAGCTTGAACACATCTACGCCCACATGCGGTGTATCATTCGCCTGCTCTCTCTCGCGAGCCCTTGTCGTCGCCAGGCTTCAGAACTGTGATCAACCGTCGCTGACGCCAGGTCGTCGTACAAGTAAATCAGGCGGTGACAGTCGAGTTTGCAGGCGGGAAGCCGCCTTTCTACCTACGTCGTCTGTGAGTGCATCGTCGATCGTTCGAGCTTCCGGTCGCGCATGCCTCAACGGCCGTATGAGCTCGTCGTCGGTCTTGTTCGAGACCGGTCGCGATGCACAATGACTTATATGCAGCGATGACAACGGCATTGAAACGCAAGTATGTCCATTCCAGCTCCCCCTTGATCAAGTCTCCAGATGCACATCCACACCAAGCAGTCCTGAGAGTGCCAAGGCCCGGTTCCTCACTCGGCCCGCCGAGGTCCAGCGCGGGTCAGCGACTCCGCAGTCGCCTCCGGTCATCACATCATCACAACATCCCGCCCGCCGCACCAGAGCACCAGCGTCGCAGCATGTAAGCCGCTAGGCTGACAGTTAGTGCATGGCGACCGAGATCAACCACAAATACATCACCAACCCCCTCTCATCGTCTACTTTCACCTGGGTAGTCGAACACCCACACACAGTCTGGGCGGGCTACGAGAACGGCACTGTCGCGAATTTGACATACGGGAATCCCGGAGACTCGACCCTGTTCGTCGTGATGGAGTATAGCGATTTCAACTCGTCGGCGCCTCGGGAGGGGCCGACCAGGTACTGGACCAGCCCGAGATATGTGATTGGGAGTGATCCGGAGCCAGAGACGAGGATGCGGTGAGTTTGGTCGCTGTGTTGCTGCTCGGCCATTGCCACGCGTGCTTGACCAGCGTCGGGCCAACCGAGGCGGATGTCGTTGACGTTGGCCGGGCCGACGACGGACGGGCACGGTTCTTGAAGTGCCGGCAGCGCTGAGGTCAGATACAAACCCTGGCTCCTGTTCGGCATCGTCGCCCTCATCCTCGCGGGTTTGCTCGCTGCGATCCTCATCGGACGAAGGAGACACGTGAAGCGGCTGGACGCCGGCGCAAGCGCAGATGACCGGGAGAGGGAGAGGCTGGTATCGACACCGAGCCAGACGAGAGATGACACGGTCTAGGACCCAGCTATGGCGAAGCAAAACATGGAAGAAGAGCAAGTTGTACGTCCATGCAGGTGATGACAAGTGTAATGCCAAAATACGTGCTACATGTATCACCCTCGATCCTCTCCTAGATTCACTCATCAGCGCAGATCACCATCCCCGCACCATACCCGCTCATACACCTTCACCGCCGCTGTTTGCCCAGTAGTACCACCGGAAGCAACAGCGCAGCGCCCAGAGCACAACATGCCTGGGGGTCAGCAAAACTGAATCTGGCTTCAGCACGACGCAGCCACTCACCCCTGCAACCAAGAACAGCTTCTCCGGCTTGCCAATCTCCACCAAAAGCGCATACAGCCCGCCGAGCAATAACGGCGACAGCAGCCTCGCTGCGTTCCACACCATATCCAGCGCTGCGAGAGCTTGGCCTGCACGTAAGAGGAGGCGCAGGGGGCATCAGTTGCACTCACTGTCCTGGTCGGGCGGGACGAGACTGGTGAAGACGGACTTGAACGTCGGGTTGTCCCCCGAGCCGAGCGCCAAGAAAGCATAGCCTGCGGGTCAGCTACGTGTACGGCGTAAAAGCGCGGACACGCACTGATGAGGGCCTGCTTTGGTGTCTTCGACAGCGATACGAGGATCAAGGCTACTGCGTCAAAGCAGCACGATACGAAGCACAAAATAACCTGCTGTCAGCGAGTTCTCTCGCGGAACGCCCATCGCTGCCGTCGACACGCACATCGAAGTGGTTCGCTTCGCTCTTCTCCTCTCGCTCCCGATAACTCTGCCTCTGCAACAGCCGGGTCCGCTCCGTCGGGGTGGTCTTGCTCCGATGAATTTGGTACTTGTGGTACAATGCCCGACCGCCTTTCTGGATGAAAGGGAAGATGACGATCAGGTAGAGGAATCGGGAGAAGGTCAGGTACGCCAGTACCCAGCCATTCTGTCGTCAGCCGCTCCGCGCCGGACCGGGCGTACTGCCGAGCCAGTGACGAAGCACTCACCTCTTCCGGCTGGAAGTTGAATTTGTCGGAGAGGTATAACAGTGAAGCGGTAGCGATGAAGACGGTCTGGGCGTCAGTGACACGCCATGACGAGACAAGCCTCCTCCGCCTTGCCCCCCGTCCCCCTCCGCCCATCCTCGTGGACCTTGCTGATCGGCTCTCTGCCCGGCGTGCACTCGCAGACTCACCCCGATAGTCGTCGACAACAAGCTGACAGTGACCAAAAACAGCCTCCACTCGATCCTACCCGTCTCCTTGCTCCTGTAAGGCGCCAGCAATCCCAACGGCTTCACGGGTGCCACGACAGTCTCCATCGTTTGCTCCACCGCTTCTCTCAGTCCACCCTCGTCGTCGTGATCATCCTCATCATCTGATCCTTCGTCACCAGACGCCTCGGACTTGTCGTCATCTTTGTCTTGCACGGTCTCTGGGATGGAGATGGCAGAGTACAGCGATGCGAGGAGCTGCGAGCCTAGCGCGAAGAAGTAGGGCAGGAGGGTGATGGTGGAGTAGCGGGAAGCTAGGGCGGACATGACTACCCTCAGCGGAAATCGCAAGACGTGACCTTGGTCCGGAAGCCGCGACGAGTCAATAGCTCACCGTAACCTATTCCGGGACCCAACAGGCTGACGGCCTCCAGAGTGGAGAAGAAGCGGGTCCTACGATTCAGCTTGAGTGACGGGAGACCCTGTCGTGGTTGCAGGGTTGACCCACCGTTCCTGCTCATTGGCAACATCAGACACCGACAGAGTAGGTATGAAGATCGCTTTCGTCGATGCCGACACGAATATACCGTTCAAGGCGAGCAGAATCCATGCCAGCGTCTGTACTCAGCTATACATAGCCCTTGATAGCAATCAGGGCAAAACATACGGTGTTCTTGGCGACATCTGGCCAGTCAGCTGCCACCGGTTGCGATCCCCATGCGCTGCCCGACCGACTCACAAGCTGTCATCATCGACACGGTCGCGATGGTAGCCAGCAACGGCAGTATCCACAGCAGAGGTCTCCTCCCATACCTATCCGCCAGTCTCTGCACATATGACGTTGAGAAGAAGGCTGCTCATGAGCTATATGCTCTCACATGCCCCGACGCACCGAGCTCTACTCACAGACGATGCCGTCCGCGACCGCCAGAGCCGTCATCACACTCGCCGTAAGCGCGCCCACGCTGGGGTCCCGACAGAACTCGTCATCGGCGCTCGCTGGGAGGTCGTGATGTTGCCGTTGGCTTTGCAAGCGACACATGAGCGTGCGCTGTGGTGAGCTAGGTGGACCAGAAAAGTCGGCCTCAGCCATGAGCTCACCACGATGAACAGCGCCGTCGCTGCCGTGACCGAGGGACCGAGCGTGCACAAGAAGGTGAAAGGCAGCAGTCTGATGACCACTGTCCTGCCCTTCCGAGACGATGTTGAAGATGTTGATGCAGGCATGGTCAAGGTATGTCAACAAGATGTGACTGGAATTTCCAGGTGATTGAAACGAGTCTTGGTCGCTCATCGACGTCATCGTAGCCCAGTCTTGCTTGGTCACTTCGTCCTCTTCTCGCTGCAATGCTTTCGTTGACAGCTGTTATCACGCTGCAGGTACAACGCAGGGATGAGCCCGCTCACTCGCTGGCGACCAAAACACACGCGTGCATGAGTGGGGGTTGCTGTCCAGCCGGTTGAGGAGCATCCGCCCGAGGCCAACGCAGGGGACCTCCTCGAAGCGCCGGCAACTAGGATCCCTCCATCGTTCCGTTTTCACGTCGCTTGTTCAGCCTTCCACAGGTGTCCCTATCGGCGTTCTACATCGCGTGTAAACGCATATGACCCGCTGACATCGCCGCCAGCTGCTCAGAGATAAATCCTCGACGCGCTTCGTCGTGGCATCCTCAGACGGCTGGGCTAATCAGCGCAAGCTAGTCGCGTTGTTGTTCGTCTACACCCACTTGTCGCGCACCCGGTCACACCAGGGGGCCCATCTGATCTGCGCTCGGCGTGATGTCAGGACAGTCTACGCTTCGCCGCCTAGATTTCAGTGACGGTGAGTCCCTTTTAAACGATGGGGACGACGTGTCGTACAACGCAGCTAACTGGCGCAGACCATGACTACCGCAGTGCGATCGATGTGATGGTTCAGAGCTTCGCCCGTCGTACGTTGCGTCGCAGCGGCTGAAGCAGTAGCTGCCACCTTTGCTGCACGCACCGCTCACCCAAGTGCCGACGTGGTCACATCTGTACCGGTTGAACGATACATCAGCAGCGGCAGCTCGCGTCAAGTACTACATGCACGCCGTCGCGGAACTCGGGGAGATATGGGCCTTTGAACGAGACACACCCGGCTCGGGAATCGTCATGGAAGGTGTTGTCGGCTTTCTCCCACCGGAAAAAGCGTACAGCGATGCGTGAGCTGCCTTGCAACACCACACGCATGGGGCATTACGCTTTCAAGCGGACCAGGCGTTGGCGAAGGCTGATGAAAGCTCGACGATTAATAGAGACCGGGAGGCTTGCACCAGAGCCTTGGGGCTGGACTCCGTTCCTCAATCCCACACGCCTCCAAGTATCGTATGGACGTCTACAGCTTTGGACGTCCCCGCTGCTCTTGCCTCCAGCTGGAACATCACGCTGATAGGGACGATACCGTCGGCTACGGGGCAGGGTCTGGGTTCGAGGATGACGCAGCTCGTTGTCGATCGCGCGACGGAACAGGGCCAGGGCGTCTGGGTGTATACGACATACGAGCCCAGGGTGAGTGTTGACCTTGAGTCGGCAGAGGGCTCGCTCGAGGCTCTAGCGGCCGGCCAGCCCCAGCAGGCGCGGCTTCATCTTCGGGATGAGGCACCTGGGCGTGCAATGTCTCGTTCTCGGTTCCGCTGACGACCAGAAACGATTCTACACGCGGCTCGGCTTCGAGCACGTGCAGACGCTGCAGACGGTCAACGAATTAGGCGAGGACGCCTTTGAGTACGTCATGTGCATGTCGCCCTGCAAGTCGGCTGCAGTGGGGGAGAAGAGTGCGTGAGCGGGTTAGGGCAGCGCTTCCCAGTGATCATATCCAGGGTCCCGGGCTGGCGAGAATCCCACGCCCACGCTCGAGCGAGTGATGCCGCCCTGGCGTCACCTTGCAAATCATCACATCGTGAACATGTTCAAGGATAATCATATGCATGGTAACGCACAGAGAGGGAGGCGATCTAGGTCTCGACTAGCCCTTTCATCGCCGAACCGTCAATCCAGTGTTGTCACCGGCGTTCATCGCCTGCCTCCAGAGCTTGTGTTCTGCCAGAACCCGCAGCATTCAGAAGACAGGTCCGGACGAGACTGTTCGTGGGCAAAGGGTGGCGTTGAGGCCGCTTGCGCCGTCGAAGGCCGCGAGGTGACCTCGTATCCTGTGGGTTCGGACAGGAACTTGAGATCCTTGGCCTTCGAGCCGGGACCTTTGCGGCACTTGGGCCCAATGCTTTCGACAGCGACTGCGTTCGAGTCAATGCGGCCTCTTTCTGCAGTTTAGCCAGCATTCCTCTCCACACGGGGTCGTTGTCAGCCCGGCAGGAGCTTGACTAACGATTTCTTGATCTGGGGGCTGGTAATTCCTGGAGTCCTGCGAGTTCAGCGCATATGATCCGTTGTTGTCTGGGTAAGTCTGCGACATGGTGCAAGCTGGAATGTAGTTGGGGAGGACGCGAACGATCTCTGAGAGGGGTCTGGGGGGTGCGTGACCTAAAGGCTTATATACAGGGGCGCCCTGCTGTCTAGTCGGCCTTCGCGGTCTTCTCCCCACCCCTTGGACTTTCTTTCATCGATGCGACCGTCAAATGAGCCTTGAATGGGTCGTGGCGTTTTCGCAAAGCCTTTGCATGCTCCACACCTGGGCTTTCCGATAAAGTTCTGTGGAGTGAAGCCCTGCATTACAGCTTCGTGAAAGAAGACGACGATATTGCAAATCGAAGCATATCGTTCGATGCAAGCCCGTGCTCCGTGTACTCGTCGTTCACACCACACTGTTCCGTTCTTGAGCGCACTACCGCCCTTGATTCGAGGTACAGACCAGCCGGGCGATGGTCTATGCCTGGATGGCCAGGTGGGACTACTGGACTGCGGGTGTTGCCCGCCCGTCGCAGTCTCTCTCGACCGGCTAGCCCTGGCAGAAAACCGGCTCAATGTGAGTATGTACGTGGCTGCTTCACGCTCCATACTTGTGGCCTGTAATCCGGACGTCGTTTACGGCCATAGTCTTGAGAAGCGGTGCGAGGATCGGCTTCGCTATCGGGTGGCTGACTCTACAAGCGACAGCCCGAGTCGCCGAGTGAAGATTGAGCGAAGACCTCTTCGGTTGAAGCCAAGAGATCCATGCACGTCCTTTGTCCGTTGTGATACAGAGCTCGAAGGCGGTGGAAAAGCCGCGAAAGCCTATCGCAGACTCTGAAGTCACCACCATCACCACGCAGCCAGGGTCGCATGGGCTGGTAGCTATGCCCATCACTTGCCAGAGATCTTGGGACTTACGCTTGAAGAAGGTCCGGCTTGCGTGTGTTTGGACGGCGGCATGATTTGTCGGTCAGTTGATGGTGAAGGTATACCAGCGGGTAATGCGCGCTTTCTCGTGCAAATGAGGCAGTTGTCTCAGTGACCTTCTTGGCGCTCCTTTGTACCGATTGGGATGCTACAAAGGTTCATCGTGCTTTTTCTGTCAGAGCGGACGAGTGTTGTTTCTACATATAGGCCTAACGCGCTCACTGCGTCTCGCTTTCTCTTCACGTCACTCCTTTGCAAATCCGCAGTCTTGCTACACGGCACACTCCAGGACGCACCGAGTTAGCCCTCGGCTTCACTTGGTCCTGTTGCCAGAGACCGAAGGCGTTCTGGGGAGCGTAGAGCCTCCGACGCTGCTGGCATTTGTTCGAACCTCTTCGAGAGCCAAACCACTGACGTTGGTCAGGGTGGCGGTGCTGGCTGTGCCGAGGCCGCTGGAGAAGTCATTCGGATCTTTCACCGATACAGCATTGAATTCCCCCGTTGTCTCATCCATGCTGTTGAACTCGACATTGAGGCTGGAGGTGCTGTCTTGTCCTATTAGCGTGACTCAACATGCCGGCCAAGAACATTCTTCAGAGAACTTACGTTTCCTTGGTTCCCGGTCCCGTAAGTCAGTTGATGATTCTTGCTGGGCATGCTTTCAATCTGATGTGCGGGAGTGGGGCAGTAGCGAAGAGAGTCGACGCTTGCACTACATATTTGTATCTCTAAGCCCCTCGGCTCCGAGCTCTCCATTTACTACGAACCCTTGTCTATCCATCCCTGAACGTCTCACCGCTCAATTGGCTGCGTGGAATGATCGCTTGTCGCTTTCTTCCCGCTTGCGGACACGGAGACCGAGAAACACCAACATCGTCAGAGGAGATCGGGTGACCTCCTTTCTCACGGCAAAACACGTTGTCCGCAAAGAGCGATGTTGCAATATCTCCACCGACCACGAGGTTGACCGGGAGTTAAAGTGCACGTTCCCTTGCTGTTTCGAAAGCAGACCTGCTTCACAAATTCACACCTACATACTTGCGGGCAGCCGTGTCCTGTTTGCGTTCTGGCGGTGCGTGAGAGCCTGAGAAATGCCTCGCCGGGAACGCTTTGTAGCACGCTGACTCTGGGCAATTTCGGCAGTGGAGCACCTATGAGCCGAAAGTAGACTGCTAGTCTGCAAGGTGGCATCAACAGAGCGGCACACGCGAGGCAAACTTGGCTTTGGCACAACGCCCTTTTCAGTCGCCCGCTGTTAATAAAGTATGCATCCTCGCTGTGTGTCCCGCCCATAGTTGCCTTCGCCTCCTACTCTCTCGCCGCCTGCAGTTCCCCAATCATCCCGACGGAAGTTACAAGATCGTACAGCAGCTGCTAATTCCCCCGGAAGTACTCTTGGCTCTGCTTCGCTCGGTGGCATAATGGTCGGCCATCACTTCGGCCACGCCTCGATTCGCATATGCAGAGTCTTGCCCTGAAGTCGTAGCCTGGCTCGAAGGGACGGGAGGGGCTTCGTCCCGCGGGGGCAACGCCTGTATCTCCAGGCTGTTGCGGGTCTGTCCATCAGCACTACTCTGGCCAAATACTCGAGGGCCCGGCAGCTGTACGTAGACACGTATCTGTCCCACAATACTCACTGTGGTATCCCTGTTCGGCATTGTCGTAAATCGAGTGACTTGGTCTTGTGGCAACATCCACTTGAGTTGGATATATTTATAGGCCCAACGCGCTCACTCCCCCTCGCTCATCTTTCACGACACTCCTTTGAGTAGCCGCAGTCTTGCTACACGTCACACACAGAAGGGGGCCAATCTGCCTTCTAGCACTTTCGTGGAGTAATGGCGTCACCCGTGCTTATTGCTGTTCTGACCGATGACCGCCGCTCGCACTATCCTGAAGGCCAAGCAGAACTTGGCTCCTTTGGGGGCGGGACCTGAAGCGGTGTAGGTCTGCTACACTCGCTCATGTAGAGGGCGGCCGGTGTATGAAGGTATGCCGGGGAGCTCTACAAGATTCTGCAGTACGCTCGCTCTATCAGCACAAGCTGCAAGTGCTGTCCACCTTCCCCGCCAGACTCGCGTCTGCTCGGGACATGGGATTTGACCAAGTTCTTCCCCCCGGGAGGTGATACACATCCTGTTGTCGAAGCATTCAGCACTGGTAATAACGCCAGTATCGTATAGAATACCATACAACTCTCTTACCCCGCCATGCATAACCCCATATTCACCCAGCACGGCTCAGACGATCACCGATGTCGCCTGTATTGGTGACGTCATCTGCCACCAAAAGTCAGTCTCGTCCTCGATGCAGCTGAACCAAGAGCTATCGAACATGACCTGCATACCTTGTTCCTTGACGTACACCTGCAAAGCTTGAGCTGCGTCGTCGTCGGAAACAGCACGCCCCGCCATGACGGTCCACGCGCACCGCCCCAACCCGCTGATCCTCACGCTCACCCTCGACCCAGCCAGCCAGAAGTTCCTTACCTCCCTCCGGACCAAATACTTCCCCTCGCACCGTAACCACCTCGCAGCGCATGTAACCCTCTTTCACGCCATCCCGGCTCACCGCCGAAGCGAACTCGACAGCCACTTGTCGAGCATATCAAGTAGCACCGCGCCATGGGACGTTTTCATCGGCGATCCGCGCAATATGGGCAATCGGGGCGTGATGGTGACGGTGCGCGATCGGCCCAGCGGGTCAATAACGGATCTGCACGCGCACTTGATAGACGTGTTGAAGAAGGGCGTGAAGGAACCACGGGATCGGTTGACGGAGCAGGACTTGCGACACGGTGGCCGGCCACACGTAACGGTTCTGAACAAGGCGGAAAGTGAGGAAGAGGTGGAGAAGTGTTTGGAGGAGGTGACGGGGGTGTTTGAGGGGATGAAGCGTGAGGGCGAGCAGTTTGGGCAGGTCAAGGGGAAGGCGGTCGGTCTGGAGATGTGGGTCCCGGGCTTCACGAACACGGCATGTGGAAAGCAGCTCGCTGACGGCAGGTGGGAGTATCAGGGCGGACCATGGAAGTCGCTGAAGCAGTACGAGTTCAGTGGGCCCGCATGAGCGAGTCGCCCTCTACTCGCCATACACTCTTCCCTTCTTGAGCGTCTGCTCTCATCCGCTCTCACAGCGGGACACCTCACACCCTACACCGCACCCTGCACACTACATAGTTCTACATCTATAATGCATGCATGCGTCGTGGCGCGCAATGCCACGTGCTTTGGAAAGCACATTTTAGACGTAAGAGATGAATCCCGGAAGAATGTATGTGTACCTGTAGAAACAACTTAAGAGGTGCCTGTTGAAGGTGCAAGCGCGCAACTGAACGCTTACAGGCCCGTTCGACTGTCTGGCGGGCCGTTGAAGTGCTTCCGACCGGAGATGAGGTACCAGACAAGGGAAATGAGGGCGAAGCCGACGAACACAACCGAGGCGTCTGCACGTCAGTGCTGCTCTGGGACGGCGAGTGGAATCCCATTCCACTCACAGTTCATGGCCTGGGCCGTGACGGGTAGGCCGGTTGGGAACGAGAGCAGCGGGATGGCAAGCAGGAACCAGGCGATGGAGATGCTGGCCGTTAGCTTTGGTCCTAGCAACTTCCTGTAGTATAACTTGGACGTCGCCGACCACGCCAACCGCACTCACACGTTGCACATGAATCCAAGTTTGCCCTTGTAGAACCGTCCCAACGACACCTCCCTTCGCCTGTCGAGGAAGGACAGCAGGATCGGGATGAAGCACGACGATCCGAGGCAGATGACCGAGACACCGAGGAAGGCGTTGAAAGCAGCGGTTGAGCCAAAGTAGATGCAGGCCAGGGCGCACTGGATGACGGTGTTGAGGAAGAAAGCGTTGAGCGGGAGGTCAAGCTTGGTGTTGATCTTGCCGAAGATCCTGGCGCCGGGAAGACCGCCGTCTCGGGAGAAGCTGCGTATAAGCGGACTGCAGGCATGGATCGGCCAATATCACTCACGCCCAGATACACCGCGAGGTGGCTTGGGAGCAGGCAAGACCGCACGAAAGACCGATGACGAGGACTGGCGTGAGCGTCACGCGGCGACGGCGGTTATGACTCCGACTCACTGAGGAAGAAGAGCCCAAATGCCGCTCCCTTGCTGCCGGTCGCCTCGAGGAAGATCTGCGGGAGAGGCTGGCCGGTGGGGCTGGCGAGGATCGTGCTCAAGTCGCCGAGGGTGAAGCAGATGGCGAGGAGGAACATGAAGCCAAGGGTGCCACTGCGCGTCAGTACTGGCTCATCATGTTCCCCGATCGACTCACTTGACAATGACACCGAACACCCTGGACGTCAGCGAGGGACGGCTACCGTAAACAAGCAGGCTTACATGGCGCGAGGGATCGACAGGTCCGGCTTCTTCGCCTCCTCAGCCATGGCCGGCAACATTCCCGTCGCAGAGTAGCAGTACGCGCCCTGGATCAAGCCCATAATGAAGCTCTGCAAGGTCAGCCGGTTGCCGCGCACACCAACGCAGCGGGATCAGCAGGCGGGATGGAAACAAGAGACATGGCGCCATCACTCACCCAACCTTTGGGGAACCCGGCACCCATGTCAACAAACTCGCTGCCGTGAGCTACGCGCGAAGGGTGAAACCGGAAGACGCCAGACTCACGTGAAGACATAGGCGCCCGTGTGTCGACCGGACGCAGCTTTGACGGGGAGGGTGATGACGGTGGCAATGACGACGGCGATGATCATGACAAGGGTGAAGTTCTGCCCGTCAGCGTGGGCCGCATCTTGATGGCGGGGAACAGCTCACGTCGATGTGGTGCAAGTAGTGCTGGGCGAAGCTACCGATAAGGCCGAGCAGCAAGATCCTGCAGGTGAGCTCCGAAAGCGGGGTAATAGGGTGCCGTGACTCACAAGGCCCATGAAGCGAGGACGGTCTGCCAGGCGGTAGGGTAGAATTCGGGGTAGTACACTGCGGGGTCAGCATTCGTTCTGAGCCTTGCATTGCCTCCATCTAATCATCCACCACCCTACCAGCGACCGGAGCACGACCAGACACGCTACATCCCCCGCACCCCACAGGAACAGTCCGAAAAGAGGTCGCGACTCACAGACAGCAGCACTCAGGATCAGTTGCGTAGTCCTGTCTGTCAGCCGCACTGCTCTCGCCGACTCCCCCAGCTGTCCCGCCATAGAACTCACGCGAAGTTGACAGCCAAGGTCACGGTCACATTCCCGACGACGGCGACCCATCCGACAATATAACTGACGAGCGGGGCGAGTTTGGGCGGCGAGAGCTGGTATGACCAGTAGTATGCTCCTCCCGAGACTGGGTAGCGCGATGCGATCTCTCCGAGGGACGTGGCGACGGAGACGTAGATAACCGTCATGATGATCCAGCACCACACGGCGACCATCGCGCCGCCGTTGTAGAGCGTGTAGACTGGGCGTCAGAGCGTGATCGTCTGACGGCGCGCACGTGCGATAAGAGCAGGGTGGGTTGGAGCTTGACTCACACATCGTTGTGGCCTGGCCGTAGGGCACCGAGGAGAGCACGATGGTCATGATCCAGAGATTGAAAAAGGACTTGGTCTGGGTGTCAGCAGGATCGACAGAGGAGTAGGGGATATTTTCACCCACTCGGGGCAGCTCCTGGAGGTATCCGAACTTTTGTTCCAGGTCGACGACGTCGGCGGTCGCGTCGCCGGGAGCCTCAAGACCGTGTGCATCCTTGAGCTCGGCGTTGGTAGCCGGATTGGCGGTTGTGTTGGCCATCGTCGGGTTCGAAATGGTATGCACGGTCGATGGAGATGCAAGGTGCAGAAGGGAAAAAGATGTGCAAAGTGGTCGTGTGAGTGTTGTTGGATCTCGTTCCGTTCGGCACGCGCCGACGAGATACATGTTGTCTCCTGGTTGGCTGGGTCATCCAATGGCGTAATCAACCCATTGCCAGATCCAGTACATTGGCGCATGACACGACGGGAAAAACAGCGCGTGGGCTCATTATAGGCACGGGCGCTCATTGACACCGCAGGACGTGTATCGCAGATGGCACGGGAAGGAAGGGGGACAACCGACGGGAGGCAGGGCGGGAGACCTGTAGTTTCGCATACCGCATGGGGGCAGTAGACTAGTGTTTGAGCCCGTGTTTAGTGGACAATTCTGCTTGATCACCCTTTTCCCCCGGAAACCACTGTCGGCCCCGTTCGAGAGATCGAGGGGGCGTCAAAGCATGAGATACCACTCGTCGCATCACTCTGTGCCAACATCAAGGCCATCTACCGACGATCTATGACATGTTGTACAGCAGTGGACTGGACGCCTCGCGTGTCCTACCCCTTACGCGCCAACGAGGGCGTTGCCCAGAGCTGACGAGTACAGGGTGATGGCGTTCGGACCACCGCAGACCTCGCCGTCGGCGCCGGAGCAGGGCATGTTGCATTGGGTCGAGTAAGACGAGAGCGACGCGCCGTTCGTGAGCTCGTTGCCGCAGTAGCACTCGGATCTGGCACCGTCAGCCAAGCACTACGGGTACCCTCCCGATGTTCATCCACTCACCCGTACTCAAGACCAGCGAAAGAGAAGCCTCCGTCGGCGCAGAAGGCGGTGCACTTCTCAACGCTCATGTCGCCCGTCGAGATCGAAGCGCCGGTGAGGGCTCGCCCAGCGACTTCCTGGATGCAGCCCTGCTTGGCGAACTGTCCGACTTGGGTGTTGGTGTACTCGAAGCTGGCGTCGCGGTAGATCGAGAGCAGGTTACCAGCACCGCACAGCGTTCCGGGCTGGCCGCTGCACTGCATGCTGCATGGGGCGGTGTTGGACAGCGACGCACCGTTGACGAGGTCGTTACCGCAGTAGCACTACATGTCAGCGTCATCACGACCGGCAAAATCGCGAGCCGCTCACCTCGCGACCATACTCGAGTCCGGCGTACTGCATGCCCTTGCCCGCGCAAAAGTTGACACACTGGCCGATGGTCATCTCGTCGGATGCGTACCTGGCGCCAGCGAGCGCTCGACCGCTCGAGCCCTCCTTGACACAGATGCCGGAGCCGAGCGCGGCGGACCAATCGCCCGGAAGGATGACGCTGAGCGCGGTAAGGTCGGAGGCGTACTGCGTGCGGTCGAGCGAGTCGGACACGAACAGCGTGAGGGCGCCAGGGCCACCGCCAACAGTCTTGGTGTTACCGCTGGTCGTCATGTAGCACTGGTCCGAGGATCGATCGAGCGAGGCGCCGTTGGAGAGGACGTTGCCGCAGTAGCACTCGCTCGCTGATTTGTGAGCACAGTACTCGCATAGGAGTGGGAAGGTCGTATCACTCACAGTACTCAATCCCGGCGAGGGGGTAACCCTTGGACTCGCAGTACGAGGTACACTTGGACCAAGTCATCTCTCCGCTGGTCATCTTGTCGGAGGTGAGCGCTCGACCAGAGACGCCCTCGGCGATGCACGCAGGGGACGCGATGCTCCATCCGGTAGGGACAGAAGTAGACTGAGCAGCGGCAGCGGACACCGACGCCGAGTAAGCCGAGGCGGACGAGGCCGCGCTAGCAACGGAGGCGGAGTAGGCGTTGAGAGACTCCTGGGCAGAATAGGCGGCCATGCTGGCGGACGCGGAGTAGGCCGCGACAGAGGAGGCCTCGGCAGCGGCCGAGGCCGAGTAGGCGGCCAAGCTGGACTGAGCAGCGATTGCCGAAGCCGAGTACGCGGCGGCGCTGGTCGACTGCGAGTACGCGGCGGCGGCGGACGAGTAGGCAGCAGCGGAGCTCGAGGCCGAGTACGCTGCCGCACTGGACGTGGCCGAGTAAGCGGCGGCACTGCTCGACGCTGACCAAGCAGCGGCGCTGGAGGAAGCCGCCGAGCCATTGTTGCCGTTGTTGCCGTTGTTGCCGTTGTTGCCGTTG
>JAHXHD010000289.1:0-14872 GCA_019857685.1 Papiliotrema terrestris | reverse complement strand
GTTGTGCCTATTGTCGGCGTCGCCTTCTCCTCGTCTTCGACGAGCGTCTCCAACGGAGGAGTCAGACCTCCGTCGTC
This sequence comes from Papiliotrema terrestris, assembly GCA_019857685.1. NCBI lineage: Eukaryota > Fungi > Basidiomycota > Tremellomycetes > Tremellales > Rhynchogastremaceae > Papiliotrema > Papiliotrema terrestris. Next base: position 14,795 of record JAHXHD010000289.1, on the reverse strand, counting down.
TTCGCTATCGGAATTCAACAGCCGCATCGACCGAGTCCGACTGAGCAACTCGGCCCGCAGCGTACTGTCTCGCTTTGACTGGATTGGCGTGCGCAGGTCGACCGAGGGAATCGACGTGGAGCCTGTCGCGTCGGACTGCCGATAGTCTGAAGCGATGCTGTCGGTATCGTAATCGTAGCTGCCGATAGCAGACTCTGACACGCTTCGGGACAGTTGAGCATAGCGCAATTCTTCGAGGAAACGGGGCGGCAGGCCCGATTTCTTGGATGCTCGGTGGATCGACTTGTTCCCGATCGGCGGCCCCTGCCCTCGTCGCACGGGTACATCGGGCCGACGTGTACTGCGAAGAGATAGCCCTGAGGGGCGAGTCGGTGACTAGTTGTGAGCACGACGACACAGGGCGTGACTCACGATATGGTCTGCCTCCTTGGACAATGCAACCTCGATATGCGCCCGGACCCGTTCCTCCTCGGCGTCCATGAACTGCCCGGTCGACAGCTTCTTCTCCGCGCGAGTCACCATCGGCACTCGCGCCCCTCTGGCCTCGCCGAGCGCGACCTTTTCCGCTTCGAGCACCTCGCCGGTATCCTCCTCGTCGTCTGACGCGCTGTCCACGGGCGTCGCCTTGCCGTCCACCACCACCGTTCTGCGCTTTCGGTGCCGCCCCTCCAGCTTGCTGATGGTCTTCTTCCTCTCCCACTGCTCGCGCAAATCGTGTATCAGCTTCTTGCGATTGATCGGGCCGTCATCGACACCCTGCACCGTCTCCAAATGCGTCGACTCGCGCAGCATGTTGAACAGCTCCTGAATGATCAATTCGAGATCCGCTATTCTCGCCTCGTAATCCGTCCTCATATTCTGCATCTGATCCGTCACCGCCTCGGTTGCGGCGCGAGATTTGCGCAACCGTTCCTCCAGCTCAAACACTTGCGCCTTGAGCGAAGCGGCGAGGTCGTCCCGGCCCATTTCCTCCGCTAGCTCCATCTTTTCCCTCGTGACACGGGCCAGGTCCAGCTTGAGTCCCTTGACCTCTTCAATGTACGCTTCTGTACGTTCTTGTTCGACGAATCTACCGACGAGATGGGAGACGGACACCCCGAAGGCGCGCGAGAAGTCTTGCCCCAGATCCGGTGTATCGCTGGTAACGATGCTCGAGATCAGCTTGTCAATGAGCTGAAAATAGCGGATCTTTTGATCGCCGTCCTCCTTGATCAGGATCAAGTGCCGCATGGTGTTCAGGAGGTACGCGCTCGCTTTGGTACCTTGAGTCTTTTGCAGCAGTGCAGCGAAAACGTCTTGAGGATTCCGCATCGACCGCAGGACGAGATGATCCTGCTCTTCGGCGAGCTCACGTCGGTCCGCCTCGGCCTCTTCTTCGTAGTGTTGTATGTGACCGAGAATCTGCTCGTCCTTCCATGCGCGCAAGCGGCGAAAAACCGTCAAGACACCGGCGGTCTCGAGTTGTGCACGTATAGCACATCTCGCGCGAATGTCTGGTTCGCTTGTGAGGTGTTGCAGGAGGACGATGCTGGACACCTGGAGTCAGTCGAGGTATCCGGACAGTAACTCACGCAGTAGTCATGAATGACCTTGTCATCCATTCCCTTGAGCTCGTTGCTGAGCCCGACCATGCTGCCCATCCGCCCTCGTCCCGCGACGACTTGCTCGAGCTGCTTCATCCACGTGTCGAAGCGCCCAACTTTATTGGCAACATCGGTAATTTGTGAGTTGAGGCGGCTTTCGAGTTGGTCGAATGCGTACATGACGAGGCCGAGTCCGGAGCGGTCCCACGTGCAGATGAACAGCAGATTCTCAATGGCGAGGGCCCGACAGGCAAAGCTGGGCGATATGAGCGAGTTGCACAAGGCGGACGCGATGGCAGGCTTTGTCACCGAATCAGCGGCTCCAAGCTGGAGTGAGCGGAGAGGCAAGCCTAATACTCACCTTATTGCTTAGCGACGTCTTAAGACACTTGAGCAGCTCCAGCTCCATATCACTGTCCACAACCGCCCGACCTCGACGTTGAGTGTAGGCCAAGAGGTAATTGGCTAGTACAACCTGACCCTGGCAGGCCATGAAATCTCGCACCCAGCTATCGTCAGCGCGAACGACAGGTAGCATCGAGGACCCACTCCAACGGCTGCGACCGCAGGCTCACGGTCAATGTGGAGATATGCGCCGTCGTGATTGTTCCATCCATCACCTTTTTCAGGAACCACTCGGGGCTGTTCTTCATCACTGCGCTCGCCGTGCCTCGCTTCGCCACCTTGCCTGATCGTATCATCTCCTCTTCCTTGCGCCGTACTTCCTTCGCCGCGTCGTGCCGCGTCCGCGCGTCGGCCTCTATCATCTGCCACTTGATGTCGGTGGAGAGGGAGGCGGCCGTTTTCGCAATGTTGATCTGTGACGTGGCCGAGTTCCTCGACGACATGGTCGTCCCCGAAGGTATCTCCTCCAGATTCCTAGTCTGCAGAAGCCTCTGGAATAGTTCATCTACTTCGGCGTCGTTGGGTCGAGGGAAGTGGAACTCTTCAGACAGCCGGCTCGATGCGATGTTCGACGAGAAGGTGGCGATCGACGGGGAGTAGTTGGAGGATCCGGTTGAGCGGGGAGCAGGAGCAACCCGACTAGACTGGCTCCCGGTAAAGCTGGGATACCGTCCAAGATCTCGATTCAGCATCGAGTCTCCCCCACCCCGCTGAGAGCTGATAGACGAGACGGTCCGTATCGACATGGTGTCGGCGTCCCGCGGCTGGTTCGCAAAGGGATGTCTCGGGCCACCGAACTCGCCCATCTGCGGCGTGGTGCTCCTCGATGAGATCCGCTGCACGCTAGGTCCTTGATAACGTATTCCGCTCGCACCGTCATGATGCACGGCTGGCGGGGAGTAGTGGACCAAGCCGCCTGGCTCAGCCACAATTCTCCTCTGTGCATCTTCCACACTCAGCCGCCCTGTGTCCGTCGGGTTTGACGCGCGACTTCGTGTGGATCGGTGCGGCGAGGGAGGGGGTATAGGGGGCTGACGATGAATGTTGAAGACGGTACCATCGCTGGCGAGCCCCGGGTTGGTGTTGGGCGCGCCCACATCCTGCACCGAGATCCCGGCGTCCCGACGGTTGCTGAAGGAGACGGTGGAGCTGCTGGGCCCAGCCACCGGCGGCGGATGGGACGCCGGCAGTTGACTATATGGGACCGACCCGGTAAGATCGTTCGGGGGCGACGGCGCGTTCTGGGGCAAAGTCGATGCCGAGTTGCGCGACTTGTGAGTGCGTCGAAAGAGGGTGTCCATGCTGGGAACGTCCCTCTGTGACCATCCAAAGGAGGTTTAACGGGCGGAAGTCGGCATTGAGGGTTGAGACCAGTCGCGTGAAGTCAGAGTCGCGTCGGTGATAAGTCGGGAAGGGCAGGTTAATTGGGCAAGGAGGGAGAAGGAGACAGACGTGTGCTATACGCCTCCTCTGACGACTGAGATACAGCTGGTTAATGATGGGTGTGAAGGGTATATGGATGGGGGGATGTCATGTACAGTAATGTTGAACAATAAAGGGCTTGTGCTGCCAGTTGGTGGTGGCCCCGGCAGTCGTCGGGCCAGGTACGCGACCGACTCGCTGCACCGTCGAATTTGATCCCGCCAGCTCCCCACTCGACCGTGTGCGACGCGACATTGTCAAGCTCTGTGCCACCCGCACCCATCCCGTCTAACTGTCACCGTCAACAATGTCGCTAGCAGGTATCGGAGACGACGCTTGGGCCAGTCCGCAGCCGGAACTGTCACCGCAGGACACCGTGGCTTCCGCCATCGAGAAAGAGCGGATCATCAAGGACATCATCTCCCTTCGGGACGGCTTGAGAGGGTTGATGGTCCGCGTCACCGAGGTCGAAGCAGAGAATGACAAGCTGAAAAAGGACAACGAGATGCTCGCCGTGTATATCGACAATCTGTGAGTGGCATCGACCTCTCGCCAAGCCGTGTTGACATCTACAGTACGAGGAACTCGGTCATCGCGGCGGGCGCGAAGCGATAGGGCCATTCGATGGGCCGCAGAATGCGTCGCTCTCGTCCAAGGCAAATCTGGAGTCGTGGGGGAATACAATCTGGCGTATGAACACTACGCACACAACATGTCGTTCTGAATTCCGCGATTCAGCCACAATATTGGTAGTTCTCTCCTCCTCGCCAGCCTGCCCTAGGACCGACAGCAGAGGGGCAAGACGGTCCGATGCACGCGTTGAGCCCCCTGGACCAGTTTTTCGAGCTTCGAAGGGAGGCAATAAATTCTGCCCCCGACCGAGAATCCCCCTTCGAAGGGAGCCTGGCTCGGCTCGCGTCCTTAGGAAGATGAGCGCCATATGATCAGAGCATGGCTTGGCTGCATCAGGAGTAAGTCTGCTTGATCAGGAAGAACGCATCGCTGAACCAGACACCACATGCAGGCACCCTCAAACCGTCTGGAAGGTCACCAGGTAGCGTCGGCTAAAGCAGACGTCTTAACTACAGACCGCATGGGCATATCCGTTCGGAGCGCTATCACAGCTGATCTCAACAAAGAAAAAGAGCAGAAGTGAGAACGGGGCCGTGATCGCGTGCCTGTGCACTTGTAAAGATGCCGGACTTCACAGGTGCCCGCTTTCTGCTATCCCCGTTTGGAGATCTACTGTCTGTGGCAGGGGCCGGTCTGCGTACAAACCACTTGGAAGCTGACCCGACTTTGCCTGAGTGCACAACGCATGCGTCTTGCTGTTGTGCTCTGGCCCTTTGGGAGGATGACGCGGCAGCGCATGAGGCTCGTGCCAGCTGAAGCACCCGGTTCCCTGCCACTTGGGTCGTTTCGCATCAAAGCGACCAGAATGGCATGAAACAACAGTCATTGTAGCTGCGTGCACGCGATTCATGGTTGGGTTCACTACCTACTCGTTCGCTTCTCATTCATCTTTCTTTTGGCCTTTTCATTTTTCGACTCTGTCATCTTGCGGCTCTTTCTCACCTATCTCTCGATTGCGCTCTAAGAGCAAGTGGCGCACCCGTTGACATCGGTCGCGGTCATGGTGATAGCCTGGCTATCACCTTGGTTACCAGCGAACTGAAGGATATCTTTGGGCTTGGGAGCGATGACCAGACCGCGAGAGTAAGCGGCACCCGACGCAGAATTGACCATCTCCCAAGTGGCTCCTTGATCTCGACTGACGAACAACTCGCTTCGGCTGGCACCGTTAACGACGATCGCTCCAAGGCCATTGTTGCCCCCGACCGAAGTGTAAACGTTGTACGGCGAGCCAAAGGGTATCACGCCCGAAGTCGACTTGACGGCGACACCGGAGATGTTACCGAAGGTCAGTGGCGAAGTCTGGATCTTGTAGTAGACTGCGCAGCTTCCTTCAGGACGCGTCAGCATGCAGCTCCTACGTGGTGTGGATGATCTGAGAGATGGCTCACCTTCAGGCGCGTTGCAGTACTCGTAGGTCATGATCCACTTGCCGTTGGCGACCGCAGAAACCGAGGCCATACCGGGTCGACCATTTTGATCAGACACCGTCACGTCGTTGACGACCGAACCCCACGATTTCAGGTCGGACGAGACTTGATGGACCAGCTTTTGACTGTAGTTCGGGTCCCGCTCGTCCGAGTAGTAGCAAATGATCTGACCGTTGTATTCGTACAAGAAGGGCTCCCAGATCGGGTTCGCCTGCAATCAGGATGGTCACAAAGGATGGGCAATGCTTGTGGCCGCTCACACTGATCGACGCGCTGACGCCTTGTTGGAATCCTTCTCCGGTGGCGACATTACTGACAAAGGACCAGGTCTTTCTGAAAATCAGTCAGAAGCTGGCGATATACAAGCACCGGGCGACGGACCCAAGATCTTTACTGGCATAGACGTCGATCTTGGTGACATTGAGATTAGGGGGCACAGACAATCCAGCGATGACAATGGTGCCGGCCGCGAAGTTGCCAATCTTGTTTTGCAATTGGATCATGTGAGGTTGGTATCGAAGACCCCAATTGTGTTGAGTGTCCTGTGGATGGCTTAGCTATTGCCACGACCGACCAGAAGGGAAACGCTCACGACGACTCGGCTGTACCGGGTCCAAGTTCCTCCATAGTCGGTGGATCGGTAGATGGGGAAGTAAGGTCGGTTAGTAGCACCGGTCTCGTAGATGTCTTCGAAGGTTGACAAGAGGACGCCTGGCACACCGGACTGATGTGTCAGTCATGATCTCCACCAATTAGTTTAGGATAGGCTCTCACGCCAGACAAAAGCAACCCTCGTCCATAGTTGGTCTTTGGGTCGGTATAATTGTTCGGAACATTGGCGCCGGATGAAGGCACCCATACGTTGACGGGACCGAAGTCTCGCTTGGAAGGCCCAGCAAGAGCGAGAGTTCCAAGTTGGAGGAGGATGAAGGCAAAATTGTAGAACATCATCTCGAAGCGTCGGAAGTGGGCGGAGAGAGCGAGGATGCTACTCGGCTGCTCGAAGTCTTAAGTACCTGTCCCGGGGCTTCCAAAATCGTCTTCTTCTCGAACAGTTTGTGGCTCGATCGATTAACTGCCAGGCGCACGTCAGGTCTCGCAGCATATTCGGGGATGGCGAGCAACCGGAAAGAACTAGCCGGTTTACCCAACTCTTGACAAACAGTCGAGCTCCGCACAAATTGCCGGGGTAGTGAGCAGGTGCGCGGAGGAGCAGCCATCGAGAGCCCCATAGCCGGCTTGAATCAGGCCAGTCGGGGTATCTCGGAGCAATGATTTATCTTCCGCCGCTAAGGTGGGGTATTGAAGCGCCGCGAGGGCTCCGTCTCCGCCCCGTTGTCTGAGTAAGCGGCGAGACGATGGATCTTACCTTGAGAGCTCAATGTAGCAAACGCCTAGACGAAAATACCTTGAGGCGGGGCTCGAACCGGAGACAGAGTTCACGGCTGCCCCAAACGCCGCACCCATGATCCCAGCCCGCCCCAGGTTCGCAGCTCGGGGCCTCGCGTCGCCTTTTCCCGCGTTTTTTTCACCCCGGCTCAAATTCCGTCCATACTTCCGCGCCCTAACCCGAATATCGACCCCCGCAGATCTACTGCGAATGGTGAACTTAGCGGGAACTCCAGCTGATCGTCAGTGAAGTATATAGGGCAGGTCGATCATTGGATTTGCACTAGTCACACCGCGACCGGGGACAGCAATCGACACAATGGCTACGCAAAACAAGGATGCCGAAATCGAGACAGCAGAAAAGCCCAACTTGACCGATTTCGATCATCACGAGTACATCGACAACCATCGCAACGCACCTTTGACTTCGGCCTTTACCGATCTGCCCGCGTCCAAGGCCATCTGGACCTTCCGACGACTGTTTTTGACTGGTGCCGCCGCATCTTTGGGAGCGACGTAGGTACCAGATGGGCGTCTTTTGTTATAAGCGAGCCACTGACAACACAAGATACATCGGATACACGGGTGCCGCCATTGGAAACATTGTCGCCAACCAGGGCTTTATTCAGCAATTCGGCACAGTGCACGATGCAAAGGGCGATCTCCAACTTGATGCCTCGCACGTGTCCACTTGGGGCGCCGTGCAGACTGCATCCCAGATTGCCTTCCAACTCCTATCGCCCGCCATCATCGATCGATTCGGCCGAAAGATGGCCATGTACATCCTCACCCTCAACGTGCTCATCGTGAGTTGCCGTCATCGAAAAGAAATTGTTTTGAGCGGCATTGATAGAAAGGCCATTCTGATCGAAATTTTTGCCAAGGACTGGCAACTGTTCACCGTTGCCAAGATGTTCTGCGGCGCCGCAGCTGGACTTCTCGGCCCTTCTGTTCTGACTTGGATGAGCGAGGCGGCTCTCCCGCAGTTCCGAGGCGTCTTGCTCAGTTGTTTTGCGCTCTCTTTGGCTCTCGGACAGTTCACCAACGCGATCGCCTGTCAGATTGTCAACACACACATTCCAATGAAGTACCGACACGTCTTTTACTCGGAGTTCTGCTATCTTGGTCTCTGGGTCGCCGCTGTGGCGTATATCCCTGAATCGGCTGGTGCGTCTTGACACGTCGTTGGTCATTATTGCTTGCTAATCGTTTAGTTTGGTTGATCACCAAGGGCCGGGAGGACAAGGCGAAAAAGGCCTTGCGACGTTTGGTTGGAGACAAAGTTCAAGGGTACGATCTCGAACATGAATTCGCCGTGCTTGTTGCGGAAGTACGAACCTCGGAAGAGAACCTGCGAGCCAACTCGTCGGGCAACGACTGGAAAGCCCTCTTCCAGTGGCACAATTTGAAGCGTTGCATCGCGGCTTCGATTCCTTTCGCTTTGCAGCAGTTCGCGGGTGTCCCTTATATCTACAATTACACTACGTGAGTCTCCCGCTCAATTTTCCCCATCCCTGTCTTTAGTGGGTCGACGTTGACTGGGCTAGGTACTTCTTCCAGCTCGCCGGTCTGGCGGATCCTTTCCTCGGAAACACGATCCTGAATTGCATCTACGTCGCCTCGATCTTCGCCTCGTTCTTCTTTGTCGACAAGCTCGGCCGACGACCTGTTGTCTTGGGTGGTCTGGGCACGTTGGCCGTTATCAACTTTATCATCGGAGGTCTGGGTTTCACCAACAGCAAGACGCACGGAACGACCTTGACTGCCATGTGCTCTCTTTGGATCTTCGTCTACTCACTGTCGCTCGCTCCGCTTGGATGGGTTGGTATCGTCGAGGTTTCATCGATCCGTCTCCGTGCCAAGACTGCGGCTTTTGGAGTCCTCGTTAACTCATTCATCGGTCTCGTCTTTGTCAGTGCAACCCGTTTGCCCATTCAAGCCAGAAGCTGACATGGTCTGCAGAACTACACTGTCCCTCTTCTCTTGTCGGACCAGGACGCTGGATGGGGACAGAAGATCGGACTCTTCTTCGGTGGTCTTTCGCTCCTCTTCTTCATCCCCACTTACTTCATGTACCCCGAGACTAAGGGACGATCGTATGCGGACATCGACCAGCTGTACAAGCTCGGTATCTCCCCACGCAACTTCCGCTCGACCAAGCTCGACGAAGTCACGCCCGCTGTCCCGGGTGTCTAATTCCGACAAGACAGCCTGCGTTCTCGGCAGAGACGCAAAGCAAGCTCGAGTGTGCGTGCAGAGGGAGAAGGCGAGCGAAATTCGGACGGGGTAATACGGGGGACTCGCCAGCTGTATTAGCGCAATGGGAATGTGGTTTCAACTTTATTTTCTCCATGTTATGCACTGGGTCACAAAAGCTTTCTCCGAATGGCTAGATACCCAAAAGCTGCATAACCCTGGTGCCTTCGATGTGCGCATCAGTTCAGGTGTATTCCGATGACTCCGCGTAATTTCACTCCTCACAGGGGAAATATCATTCGCTGACCCCTCGGCGTCCGACTTGGATTGCCGATTTGGCGGCTGCCATCTGGGGATTCAGAAGAGGAAGAGCGCATTGCGAAGGTGTGGGTCACTGGATACTCCGGTGTCTCATTAGTAGTGACGGTATCGTTCTCTGTTCAAGGAAGCAGAGGTATGTATAGGTAGCTCGTGCACTCTTCAAGGAAACAGAGGTGTGTATATAGGTAGCTCATGCACGAGCACGCATCTAACATTGAGCTCACCACAGCTTCAAGGGTCTGGCCCGTTTCTTGGTTTCGCCACGCGAGCCGCAATAATAGCCGGTCCGGTCCGGCTGTGAGCCTGGCCGCCTTTCCCCCTCGATTCTCCGTGTATAATCCCGCAATTCTTGCGTTGTTGGATCTTTCTTTTTAGCACTGTCGGACAGAGGACAATCGCCGCGCTGTCTTTCAACGGTTCGGCAAGCAATTGGCTCCCCTTTGCTGTCGCTGTTCCGGCTCTTCTCCCGATCTGAAGCCCTACTTAAATAACCGACACTCCCAATTGACTTCGCTTGCGTCGAGACATTGCAACTCATCAATCATGACGGACCCGAATCACGTCCTCTATTACACCTCTCCTGCCCCGCAATGGTCTCAGGCTCTACCCATCGGCAACGGTCGCATTGGCGGAATGGTATGGGGTGGGACAAGGGTGGAGCGCATCAGCCTCAACGAGGAAACGATATGGTCCGGCGGCCCCTACACCCCTGCTCCGCCATCTGCTCGCAATCACCTCGAGACGATCCAGAATCACATTTTCCGCGGGGAATACGCTCAAGCTGATGCGCTGGCGACAGAAAAATTCATGGGCATACCGGGCAGTATGGCGTGCTATCAGCCAGTGGGAGAGGCTGTGCTGGAGATGGAGGGGGTCGATGAGTTTCGTGTGGAAGAATATCGCCGCGAGCTCGACCTCGACACGGCCTTGACCACCGTCTCTTATCGATCAAAGGGATATTTGTACCAACGCAAGGTGTTCATACATCCCGAGAGGAATGTGCTTGTCTTGCGGCTGGAGTGCGACTTCCCTGGAAAGATATCGTTCAACCTGACTGCCAATTCGCCCCATAACGCTACACTGGAGACGGTCGGGGAGGACGTGCTGAAGATGGCAGGGAGGTGCAGTATGGACAACGGCATGTCGGGCGCTATACGCTTCCAGGCGGGGTTTCAGGTAGTGACGGATGGCGGCGAGACAACAAGCGCGGAGGATCACCTTCGAGTTCGCGGTGCAGATTCGGTGATGGTGCTGGTCTCGATTGCGACCAATTTCGCGGCCTACAACGATCTCTCTGTCGATTATGAACGCTCGGTCGAAGAACATCTCGAAAGTGTTGCCAAGATCTCGTATGCGGAGCTCCAGTCGGAATGCATCATGTCGCACCGGTCGCTTTACCGGAGAGTACAGCTCGACTTGGGGTCAAGCGATACCTCATTTCTGCCAATCGATGACCGCTTGGACGCCTTCCGAGACGGCCGACCTGATCCATCCCTCTGTACGCTCTACCACAACTATGGGCGGTACCTCTTGATTGCGTCGTCTCGCAATTGTCGACAAGCGAGTAATCTTCAAGGTATCTGGAACGACTCCCTCCGACCCAACTGGCAGTCCAAGTTTACCATCAACATCAACACCGAGATGAACTACTGGCCATCGGAACCGGCCAACCTGCCCGAGACGCTCGATCCGCTCATCAGTCTGGTCCGGGACCTATCCGAGACGGGTCGCCATACTGCGTCGGCGATGTATGGTGCGGGAGGCTGGGTAGCCCACCACAACACCGATATTTGGCGGGCGACCGCGCCGATCGACTTGCCAATGTTTGGCCAATGGCCCTTAGGCGGAGCGTGGCTGTGTCGACACCTGTGGGACCGTTTCGACTACGGACGCGATCTGGATTACCTCCGGTCAGTTTGGCCGATCTTCCGAGAACTCTGTGTATTCTATCTCGACACGTTGAAAGTGGACCCAGCTTCAGGGTACCTGGTGATGACTCCCTCCATGTCCCCCGAAAACATCCATCAGCATGGTACGGCGCTCTGCGCGGGACCTACAATGGACTCGCAGCTCTTGCGTGACCTGTTCACCTGGACTCTGGATGCGGGGAAAGTCCTGGAGATGGACCGTCATGATGCAAAAGAATTGTGCGAGCGCATCAAAGCGGCGCGAGGACGACTACGCCCGACCGAGGTTGGTTCCGGGGGCCAAATCAAAGAATGGCAAGAAGACTGGGACGCTCTTGTGCCCGACACGCATCATCGACATACCTCGCACCTCTACGCTCTGTACCCCTCGGACCAGATCACCCCCACCGACACGCCAGATCTCGCAGCGGCCGCTCGCGTCACGCTCGACACTCGGGGCGAGGCAGGGACGGGTTGGGCAACAGCGTGGCGAATGAACCTCTGGGCCCGCCTGCAAGAGCCCGAAAAGGCATACGAAATGGTCCGATGGCTCTTGTCGCGCGACATGTGTTTTTACAATTTGTTTGACGCACATCCCCCGCTGGACAAGACGTCGGTCAGTGTATTTCAGATTGACGGCAATCTCGGAGGGTCGGCGGGCATCTTGGAAATGCTAGTTCAGAGTGTGAAGGAGCACATTTTGATCTTGCCGGCGCTACCAAACGCTTGGCCAAAGGGGAAAGTGCGAGGCGTGCGGGTCCGCGGTGGATGGGAGGTGGATGTGCAGTGGTCGGGAGGAGCTCTGCAAGAAATTAGAGTAATTGCGGTTCTCGGTGGAGGTCGGCGGCAGGTCGAGCATCGCGGCAAGACTGTGGTGGTTGAGCTCGAAAGGGGTCAGAGTGAGGTTTACGACCTCGCCAGTTTTGCGTGAATTGATTTCTGTCGTTGGACGCGGAATTACCAGCCTTGTCGTACAGTACTTGTTCTTATAGTCGCCACGAAGCTTTTTGGCGCAAAGTTCTGCGGGACCGCGACCCAGCAGAGATAGAGCTCGGCCGCCTTGGCCTCGTACGGCGTAGAGCTGAACGTGCAAGGCGGCGTTGGCATTGTCATTACGTGAAGCGAATCTGCCCGCGCTGGCTTTCCAGAACAACAATATCCGCCAATCATCGAGACGTGTGCTCGCCGGATAAGCGTTGGTATGTAGCTTGCCACGACATGTCAGCTTGTACCAGCCCCTCGTCTCCAACGTAAACCGTTTCATCTTGCATCGATCAGGGACCCGAGATCCATCTCGGACAGCATACGCCAAGGCCCATTTGAAACGAGATCAGTCGCCATGCTTCGCCCTTGGCGTTAGCCGAGGGAAGCACGACGCATCCATTTCTTTCACACCTACAACGTTTGAACGCAGTCCTCCCATTTGATCAAATCATGACTCCCCAAGTTTGTGCAGATGAACCCATGCTCGCCACTCAGTATTCGCCACTCGTCATGCTAACTCCGTCTCAGGTCCGACCGACCATTCTCGCAGTAGCCAGCATCAACAATCATCGTCATCGTCATCCCCATCATCATCATCATGACCATCATCCTTTGTATCGTCGTCACCATCCTCAGCAAAGGTCATGCAGGTGGTAGTCCTGCACAACCGCTCGTTCCAACAGTCACTAAAATTGACATAGTCGACCTACATTCGCCATGACCAGCGGCATCACTCCGTCCGGACCGCTGATCCTCGGCCCACCTCTGGCTCATGCCATGCCTTCTACCGCGCACGCAGATCCATCTGCCTCTGTCACCGCGTCTCCAAGCACTGCAGTGCATGGTGCTGGCAAGATCGGCGCGAGCACCTCGAGCGAGACGACGAGCGGGGACATTCAAACGCATCTCTTGGACCAGTACGCGGAGAAAGCCCGTAGGCTGGGGCTGGAAGAGGATGTGCATCGGGAAATGCTCGAGCTGGAGAAGAAGAAGGAAAAGGACCGATTCGTACCCGGAGTGGACAACGAAGACCTGAATGCGATACTGCGTGCCTTTGACAAGGTAAGCACCGATGTGAAGCAGAGAGGGTGACCTTCGTGATGTGCGCATGAGCGCTGTGATGAGCTCAGAGTATAGCGAGTCTTTGCTGACGACAGCACGTGCAAACTGTCCATCAGTGCCCACCTCCGTACGTCGGGCATATACCTTGCGGCCTCGCGGCCTCGAACTCCACCCACACCCGGATGAATTGGTCGAGGTACACAGGCTTAGCGGCGCTCTCGATCTTTCTACGCTTCGGTCGTTGCTGGCGTTCTCAGGACGTTCCGCGAGGTCAACAGGATTCGACATTGGGAGGATGGAGGGACTAGGAACACTGTGGCTTCGGCCTGCTCCTCTTTGGCGATCCGCTCATCAAGCACATCATCGACGAGCTAGACCGCGCAATGCCCGACTGGAAAGAACGCCTCATCCTGGAGCAGTATGTGAGTGAAGTTCTTCGATGTAGTGCTGATAACAGCAACCTCTTCGAAACCGTACCGACCAACTCACAGCTCGTGCTCCGACTGTTGCGGAACGCCGAACACCACGACTATCCTCTCCCGCCGCCGCCGCCAGCCGCGCAAGACGACGGAGGACCCGATGAGGCCGACGAGGATGAGGATGATGATTTTGACAAACAACGATGACGTCGAAGAGGCGATTGAGGGCGAGGGGAAGAGGCGATTAGCAAGATGAGCAAATGGGCACGAGCGACGAAAGATGGAGTGAGGGCAAAGGCGAGGAAGGCTTGGGATAGGCTTGGGCATGTGAAAGAGAATGCGAGTGTTACGTCAAAGGCTGGTGAAGGTTTCGTGTTCGGGAAAGGGACTGGTAGGCTAGATGGCTGGGGAGCAAGATATGCTGAAGATGCGCCAGCGAAAAGACGATCGGGGGTCAGATGGCCTGCGGCTACTGTGCTATTGTTGACAAGCAGAGCTTTGCAGTGATCACCGGACATCGCCCAATCGACCTCGAGGGCAAAGCACAGGTACGTACTAAACTCTCCCTACCCTTCTACGCTAACGCCAGCGCATGATGGATAATCTTCATATCAATAAAGATGGCGCGGCAGCGGAGAAAGTTTTTGCGAAATTACCTGGAAAACCCGAATATGCGCCTGAAGATCCTGCCAGTGGGTCTCGTGCCTGCCTTTCCCCCCCTGCCCTGCAAGTCAATTTTGTGTCGGGCGATCTTACAAGTCTGCGCGCTGACCGAAGCCTTCTACGTCCGACACATCCACCACGGTCCCGGCCACCTGATCATCCACCCTCCAAACCTTTCCACCCACACAGGAGCTCGCATAGAATTCACCACGATCCGCCGTGTACCCGCATCCGAAAACGCCAGTATGCAGCCAGGGGCAGGGGGCAAGGCGGAAAAAGGTCATCTCGTCGTTGAAGCGAATGATATCGTCGGTCTGGAGAAAGTGGGTATGAACTCGCCGGGGAGGGTGGCGCTTGGTTGGGCGTTGGATGCAGATGGAG